>CM033640.1:18592668-18717876 GCA_019453435.1 Rhinogobius similis | reverse complement strand
TAAATGTCTGTGTTGGTTGTAAGTGTATTTGTTTGAAGTACACGCCGTCACCCCCTGCTGTCTCTGAGCGGAAAACCAGCCTTGCAACTTTCTTGACACCGAGAAACCTTGGCTCTCTTTTTAAAAATTATTTATTTGCCGACATTAAATGTTTTTATGTATTTATACTTCCTTATTTCAATAAAAGGAAGGGGAAAAAAGAAAAGGGGAGTGTATGTTCACAAGAGACCTGCAAGGGGACCTCTGTCGCTGAAGTTCTACTATAAAGTGTCCATATGAAAGGTGTTGTACAACAAACATTTATCTTCTCAAATAGAAAAATAACTAAATATCGTTAACAAATCGTTAACTACAGTTACTTTGTCAAAATATACCATTTTAACCCATGGTGATTACAATGAAAAACAATGATATAATCACATTTTACCCATGACTTCACCTAAAAAACAAATTAACTTGTACAGTATAATGCAGAAACCGTATTTTTATGTGTATTGTTACAACTTGTAATCCTTTATATGAACTAATTAACAAAATTAATTCTCTTCAAATGCTTATTACTTTGACCTAAAAGCATCTTAACACAGTCAATTAGAATATGTGAATGTGTGAATGTGTATCAAGATGGATTAACACAATTGTGATTCAGGAAAATAAAAGTGCTTCTTCGACAGTTCTTCCACCTCTAAACAGGAGTTTTCATCATATTAGATCATTGACTTCAACATCTGTACTTTTCAACACCTCATTTAGACATCACATTTAGTTTTCATACCTTTTTCTAACTTTTCAACCAACACGAGAGAAGACGCAGAGCTCATTGCGTCAACCAACGCAAAAGCTATCTGTGATTTTTCATACTACTTCCTGTTTTCTTTCGAAATAAAGCATCCGGTTTTCAAAATAAAAGCCGCGATGTACAAAAACACAAAATAAAATAATATTTCAGCATAACCCAAGTAAAATTGAATCCTTTAACCAGGCGGTTCAAAATTATTAAGAACAATTATAAAGCCACATTAACCTCCCCAATCAAGCTTTCAGATGTGTAATATTAATTTTCTTCCCCAACAAATGAATGAAGAATTGAGTGGTGGACGGTCACTGTTGAGCCCATGGATCAGGTTGAGCTCCATTACTCAGGCAGATGTTGTTCAAAAACACACCAGCAGATGGAGACAAAGGATAAGTTCACATTCTTTAAACCCTTCATTCAGAGTCTTAAAGCTCTGAAATTTAATATAAATCCATTACGTATTTGTACATCAGAACTTAAACGTTTTGACAGTTTAACCTTAAAAAAAGATGCAAAATAAAATATACAGTGTAAAATCATAATGTAAGAGCTTTAAGTTTATGTATGTACGTAACTTGTAATAGAAGAAAGAAAGTTTTTCTCCATGAACACATGTAGATAAAAGGCTACTAGAGTATTATTAGAGTTTCTACAGTCCTTAAACCTTGGACCTGAAGAGTCAGATCAGACTAATGTGGAGGTTTTCAGTCTGTTCTTATATGGAAACAGAGGGACATTTGGGGAGGGTGGGATGGACTCTGGACTCGCTCAAAACCAGGCCCTGGATTCACTCAGACCGGACCAGATCCCAGTCAAAGCAATGAGTGGCCACTTTCATTTTACAATCACAACAATAGTAACACCAATAGATCAATATACTGTTGAATGGGATTGCATAAGTGAACATTTAAACATAAACAATTTAGGTATTTCTTCCGAGTGACTGACTGAAGCTCATTTCAACAATTTCAGCCTGGTGTTTGAGTTTTGAATAGTTTTAGAAAGCTTTTTATCTATTTAAGAAGTAGTATTTAAGACCACAAGGTAATATCAAAGAAACTATGTTATTTTTCTGTTCCGTTTTCTTCAAATAATTGTGGTATTGATGTTGGTATTGTGCCTTTTCCTTTGAAATACTATACAGCAGCTTGGTTTGAAGAGAAACACATTAAAATTCAGTTCGTAAAATGCAGTGATTGTTGCACTGAGGGGTGAAGCAGTTTACAATAGTTGCTAGCTTTAAAATGTTGCTTAAGTGTGAATTTAAAGTGCGTATGTTTTTAGGATTTCCTATTTTTTACTTTATTTGGTGGAATAATACCTGTTGTAAATATAAATTATTGTTTTACATGAATGAATTACTAGTTTGTCAAGAAAATGACAGGAAGTAGAGCAGAGTTCCGGAGTCTACACACAATTAACACTTTTGTCGGAACCTTTAAACATTAATTCAACAAAATAAAGTGGTTCTCACATATTTCTGTTTGTCTAAAAATAATTCCTGTGACATTAGAGGGGTTTTGGCCCAGTGTAAAAAATGATTGCTAGGTAACAGTTACAGAATTTCCCAGTGTGATGTCATGACAACCAGGAAGTGCCAATTTAAAACAAAAAATCTGGCTAAGCTGGCATTTTTTTGTTTTGTTTTTTGTGCTAAATCTTAAATATAATGATCTTAACTGTGTTTTTTTCTTTTTTCTTGCGTAAATGTGAATTGGCATTGAAATCAGTACTGAAATTATAAGAATGAGTCTGATGAAGGTGAACTTACCACCTGATGACGTCACAAAGTGGAAGCTGGAACGGCAAATTGACTAAATAAACAGGATAAAAGATGGTTAACTAAAACAAAACACAACTCCAGATGTGTTTTTGGCGAAGAATTTCTTCATCGTGAGACTGTCAAATGCTCAAAATTAACAGAAGGTAGACGAGAACTGCGAGATATCTGTTAAAATGATTTCGTTGTATCATTTTAATTCACGTATTTGTGCGAAAGGACACTAAATGAGATGAAAAATGAACTCTCGCTGACTTGACATTTCGCCGTGTTACGCCTGTAAACACATGCACGCACACGTCGATGGCCAATTAGCCGCCTGTCGGACCAGAACGCAGCGTTTTCAGGCTAAATCTCACGGTTCACGGTGAATGTCACAGCAGACCACGGTAGACATGGACCGTTGGGCTGGACACAGGGGGGACACAGAGGGGCAGAGACCAGACACAAACATTTGTCATTGTTAAATGTGTCACAGTGAAGCCCGGATTAGTACCGAAATATTTTGATAATGACAAGGTATAAGTACTGATTGTCTCCTTGAAAATAAATAGGTGCATACTATATAAAATCAACATTTATGAGCTTTGTGAGTTGTATTTTGATTGACTGATTGATTGATTGATTTGATTACTGTCTCATCTCTGAACTCTAGAGGCACTGGAGAAAGCTTTGTACAGAATTTAAATGATCCTTGTATTGTTTGTTGTTTTGTCTCTTTTTACATGTTTCATATGAACTGCTTTGACTCAGAAATAAAGATCGATTCATGTGAGATCAAACAAGGGGAATTGAAATGGTTTGGTTAATGAGTAGTGTCATTAGTATTGGATAGTTTTACTCTTCAATTCCAAACTAAAAAGCGGGACTTCAGGTATGATTAAAACATGAATCTCTGTGTAGGACTTTATCGTTATTTTGTGGTTTTGTTTGTTCTAAATCGCAATATTGACGGCTTAATAATAGAAACAGGCACTCTTGATCATGACATTTCAAACTGACTTGACATTATTAAACTGTATATAACTAAAAAAAAGAAAATATTGATTCATGCATGTTTGAGTAACACCCTCATGAATTCAAAACTTCACATTTATTAAGCACACGTAAAAATGTTTCATATGTGATTCAAAAAAGATAACTTGACGTGACTGAACCAAAGTGGAAGTTGGTGTTTTAGAGCGTTTTAAAATTTAAAAAGGCATGATGTACATTTTGTGTTGTTTTATCGTTCTGTTTATTTTGTCAAGTTTGCATCGTGTTTTTCCGTTTTTACTTCCTGTTAATTCCTGTGTCTCTCTCATAGACATACAGTATAAATAAGGTTTCTCCTGTGTCTCGTTCCTCCGGTGCGTTTTCCTGTGTGCGTTCATGTCAAATCAAATCAAATCAATTTATTTTTATAATGCCCAAAATCACAACAACAGTTGCCTCGATGGGCCACAGGTAAAAGCAGTTCAGATAACTGTCCCAGAATGCCCCTGTCCTTTGACCCTCCTTCGCGGCGAGGAAAAACTACAAAAAACCCCATGGGAAAAAGTAGAAACCTCGGGGAGAACCACAGTGAAGGAGAGATCCTACTCCCACGGACGGACAGGCTGCAGATGAACTAGGACTGACATCCACTTGGACTGTGGAGCCAGAACCACTCAAGAGGGAGGTGGCTTTAAAGAGTTCCTCCAGGAGGACGAGGAGCAGCATTGGAATGGTTCATCTAAAGTAGATGGAGTTCGTCCAGGCAGACGAGGTATGGCTAATCCAGCTGTCCAGGCGGGTGGCGCATAGATCCTCCAGTGTGCAATTGGAGGATCATGTGCAACTTCCTGTCGGAAACTCATATTTATGGTTTAGACGACACCGAATGAAAGCACCATGTGTCCTCCTGCTCTTTCTCGGTCCATCGTCGGTGTCACGTCTTGTTTGTTCTGCCCTGTAGTTACCATTTTCTTTTTGTTCTGGTCTTTGCTTTTCAACAGTTTCCAAGCTGCATCCTCCTTTTGTGTAAATTGTGACACAGCGGCTCTTTCTGGCTGAAGGCTGTTGTCACTGACTGTAAACTGCAGAGTGTGTGGTTCTTGTAGTGACTGTGGTTGTCTGCACCGCCTCCTCTTCTCGCCCTCGGCATCTCATCCTCTCGTCGTCCCCGTCACTGCTCGCTCTTATCCTCCAGAGTTTAGAACCATCAGTGTCAGGCCCCGCGGGGAAGACATCTCCTAAACGTAATCTAGTCTGCCCAGGCCCACCGTCGCACTTCTGTCTGTCTTCAGGTCTGAGCGCCAAAGATGTGTTGTTCAATAAAGCTCTTTAAAGACGCTGCACCTGATTTTTTATTGTTTTGAAACGTGACAATCTATTTTACTCTTTCCTAATGCAGTGCCAGCGTCCTAAATATTCACCACGATGACTTTATAAGCACTTTTCACGAGCCAAGAGTGAGTTTTGTCGTCCCAGATAAAGCTGACACACATTAGCATAATAACAGCAACTACTTCCTGCTTCTCGTAGAATGAAATGGTGTATAACTAGAATCAGGGAAAGCGATGTGGTCTCATTTTCCCCCAAATAGAAAAGCTTTTACAATGTATTTTACTTGAGCAACACACATTTTACTTTATTACACGCAAAAAAATCAGGCTTATGAAGAAGTTCTGTTTTTCACGATTCAAAAAATCAGGTACAGCACCTTTAATGCTTCTTTCTTTCTGTCTGTCCAGCGTGAAATAAGAATAATAATGACCGTTTCTTTACTCCCAGGTAAATTCTTTGCGGTAAAATCAATACATCTATATTTATAGCAAAAGAAAATGTTTTAAAAGTGAAAAAGTTTTGTCAGATGAAATGAAGAAGCTACTTGGATGAGTGGCGAAATGGATTCCTCTAGATATTTTTTTTCTATTATCCCGATCACAATAGTTTGACGATATTAATACAATCCATCTGAAATGTACTAAAATGTGCAGGTAAATGTCTTGGATAAGGTTCAAGTGTCACATTTAAAGTGAATGAAATGTGAAATGAAACAGAAAAATCACTTTAAACTCTTGTCTGGAGCATTACACTGCACGTTTCTATTAATTTTCTTACTTTCATCAGCTTTTTTGCAACCTTTTTAACAGTTCTACAGTCTATATACTCATCAGTCTAATTTTGGACATCTCCAAAACAATAATTGCAACATAATCAATTTCCCGCTATGTTTCCCACATGTTTTGTTCATTTTCCTCCATCCATTTCTTCCTCCGTGTGGCCCACTCACCTCTCTATGATGATGCTATAATTGAATCCAGAGTCGTGTGGTTCTCTGTCCCTCACGAGCTGCGCAGATGTCGCCGTGTGATGGATTATCCCTGTTTGAATGCGTGCGCCCTCTCCTCTCCCCGTGGAGCCATTTTAACACGGAACGTCGGGATATAACACAGAGAGAATACGGCGCTGACAACCGCATAGTGAGAAGGTGAATGGCCCGCACAGTTTCATAATGGGTTGGTCGTATGAGAACAGAGAGCGGGAATTTTACGCTCTTCCAGTCACACATTACGCTCCGTTGTGGCATTTTAGGACTGCTTTTGGACACCTTTGCATCGGTAATCACGTTTTATGACACAAGATGAGGGGAAAACATACAAAAATGGTATGAAAAAGTGGTCTGGACAGTTTTATAAGGTGTTTGAGAATAGAATGCAGGAATTGTATGCTGTTTCTGTCACACTTTACACTCCATTGTGGCATTTTAGAGCAATTTATGGGTATATTTGTGTCTGTTTTAAGGGGAAAATGTTACAAAATATGAAAAAGTAACTCAAACATCTCAAAGAAAGTCTGTGATACAATCTCCCCTCAGTCTACAACAGCCTCATAACACCCTGGCAAACATAAAAACTGAAAAATACTAATGAAATACTTGAAACTCAATAGGCCCTGACAAGCTGAGCTGTAAGAGTGAAACAGGTGAAATTTGTAAATAAGTTTAAGGCAAGTTTCAGTTATAACTCCTCCCATTGGGCAAAGTAATCGAATCAACTCGCAAGATTTCTAAAACCAGATACCTACCTTTGCACAAATGAAGGATTACATCAAACATCAGGGCATAGAAAGTGTGTAAAATATTGTATGCCCCCAATACTCCCTACACCTACTAATACTATGGGCTTCAGAGCGATGAAAAAGTAGAACTGTTGCTGACAGGATCGACAATTTAAAACTCTATACTATGCCTTTTGAATGGGGAATAAGTCCTCAAAATGTTCTATAAAACAGGAAGTTGAAACCCTTGAATAAAGTGGGGGAGTGAAGCAGTTAAAACAGGGCTAAAACATTATCTGCAACCACCAAAATTGATTTGACAAACATTTAAATATACATAATGTTGAATGTGCACTATGCTGCAGAGAGTGGGCAGATCAAATCCCGCTCTTGACACAATCCTCTTTGGCTGGACGATCAGATCCACTGGCCCGCAGGTTGGCAGTGCGATTACAGCTCCCTCAGGTTAATACCGCTCTTGTGTCTGTGAGCAAGACACTTAACCCACTTTGTTGCAGTGTCGGCGTACACTGGCGTGTGAATGTGTGAGTGAATGGGTCAGTGGTCCGTGATGTAAAGTGCCTTGAAGGTGGAAACGTGTTATGAACATGACCATTTACCCATAAAGACACCTCTATTAAAGGTGCACTATTTAACTTTTCTGGTGTCTCCATGGAAATGTTATTACTTTGTCTAGTAAGTTCTACAGTATAGCATTACATGTATTTATTTTCATATAAATACATATCTCCGTAAAGGCAAACAAGTGACACGACAATATCAAGTTACAGCTCAGATCTTTGATGAGAACATGTTTAAGAATGGATGTTTTTTGTTTTTTTTAAAAGTATTTTTGTGCACTAAAGCCATCTGTAATTGAATAAATCCACGTTTAATGTCATGCTGTAGAACTTACAAAGCAATAACATCTCCATTGGTACAAGGAGGTGCAGGAAACCCACCAGATAAGTTACATAGTGATCCTTTATTTAAGTTCTACAACAAAATACCAACGTAAAGGTGTCCAGACGTAATTAAAAAGCCTGTTCATGTAAACTGTTCTGCATACTTACATTTAAAGCTGATATAACATAAGTTTACATGAATTGTGATCTAAATCCCTAATGGTTTTCTCCACATTGCTCACCTCTATCAGCAATTACATTAAAAATAAATAAATACAGTTCTTCTCTTTGCTGAACGCTTGTGCATTCTCGTTCTCACTGAAGGTCATCATTTAGTTTCCGCTCATGTTTGAACTGGACCTCTGGCTTCCAACTGTTTAACATTTACACGCCGCGCTCCGATTGGTCGCCGCGTCCACCTGGGACCCGCCCTCGGATAATGATTGACAGCTTTTATTCTCCGCACGTTCGGACTTCACACGGGGCTTCTGTGATGAGAAAAGGGCAATGAAAATTTAATAACTTTTCGAGTTTAAAGGTTGTGAGTCTGTCTGGGGTCATTTCAAAGTTAACGTGAGAGTGACTTTAGTCTCTGCTGCTTCTGAGAGTTCACTCTTTTACTGTGATTAGAAGTTAAATTTACCTGTTACTCAGTAAAAGCATGAAACAGTCTGACCAATGAGAGTGAGTCAGGAAAAGTATTTGAGCACAGAGCAGCATGAAAGTTACATTAAACATTTTACACAAATCAATCTACTTTATATATTATTTTAGTGGCGAGACTTTTTCCTGTTCACCATTTACATGAACGGGGTGCTCGTCCAACCAGAAGTGCATTTACTACAGGAGTGTGGATCTGTGGTAAAAAGAAGCAAAAGTGGGCGGGGTGGATAAGGTGAATCGATTTTTAACAAGACGATAATGAACCTGTTGGTTGTTTTGGGTCAATTTTCTTTCACGTTTAAATGAATGGAGGTAGCTTTGTTCATAGTATGCATTTATAACACTCAAGGCGGTTACTGAGTTGGTAAAATCTACATCTATATAGAATAAAAGACAGAAAAGGGAAAGGGGTAAAAGGGGCTTGAACCCCCTATAACCACTCCCTCCACATCTGCCTGTGCTTCGTTAAAGCCACTGTGTAAAAAAAATAAAATAAAATATAAGCATGCTTTTTAAATTTTTTATATTAGTATTGCACTAAATATTTATTTTTATTTATAAAAACTGTATTCTTACAATGAGTGGACTTGCATCTCCACAAACCTGACTTGTACTTGGAGGAGCCTTGTTTCCATGGAAATGTTGTTCCTTTGGTTACAATATTCCACAGTAGCATATCTGCATCTATCTGTAGAATGTTCCGAGGTATGTTTTAACTTTCTGTTTCCATGGGATTATGCAGGTGACGAACCACGTCCAGAAAGTCACACGTTATCGTTTATGCGCTGGAGTTTTATTCTCGGGAACAAACTTGCCCAAATCTTTAGTGGAAATGAATAAAAATAGCTTTGATTGTTTATTTCTGGACTTAAACTTTCTTCTGACACGGTCTAGTCTGAAGTTAAAACCGAGCAGTGAATTAAAAAAAGCTCTGTTAATGCTTTCATCGCAGCGTTTCTCCAGAAAAATGCCTCTCCTCCCGCAGACTCAAATATTTACCCCTGTGCTTTCCTTTGTGAATGCGTGAGTGATATCGCTGGCGTGCGTCTTATTTATGATTACCATTTATAGCCGGCGCGGTTCTGGCACCAGCAGCAGCAGCAGCAGCAGCAGCAGCAGCAGCAGCAGCAGCAGCAGCAGAAACCTGTTTGCGCGCAGAGACGAAGAGGAGGAAGAGGAGGAGGAGGAGGAGGAGGAGAGGAGGCTCTGCAGCAGCTGTACCTCCACCGCTCCACACACGGCGAGCAGACGCAGCGAGGGATGCCCGGGAAGCTGCCTCGCCGCTCGGCCACCGCTCCCGCCGCTTCCCCCTGACGCATTTCCAATCACCTGTTGGATTTCCGCACGATGTAGACGCCGCACGGAGTGAAAACAGCGCAGAGGGAGGACGGACCGTGCGGGGAGAGAGGTGGAAAATCACGCGATAAATTGTGAGACGAGCGGACGGACAGATTCGCAGCAGAACCCGCGGGAGACAGGACTAAGAGCGGATCGTTTGGAGGCGAAATATTTGTGGTTTTCTCCTTTTACGCACACGGAGACGCCGATCTCCACGAACGAGGTAAGGGATCTTTAAAGAGCTGTGCGTTTGGCGCGTGTGGTGCGCTTTGGAATCAGATCAAACAAGCGAAAAGGCGCGCGTTTGCACCTGTCAGCATCCATAATTGATTAATTAACTCGGAAATCCCCGTGAATGACATTTGCCTGATGGTTTTTCCCCGGTTTTTGCCGGATACGTTTGTCAAACAGCACGAAATGACGGACGTAACGTTATGAGATACCGGTTGATATAGAAAATGCTGCGTCTGGATGTTTTGGAAGCACTTGAGGGGTGTAAATGTTTCTTTGACGATTTTTTTCTGGTGTTTTTTGCACTTATGCCTCCAAAACGTTTGACTTTTCTTTCTGTTCCATATCCTACAACGATTTAATGATTGTCTTAACCCTTGGAAGACTCAGGCGCTGCAGTTGTCCGGACTGGTTATGACAATTTATTGTGACACTCTGTATTTAGTGAATTATTAGACGGTTTTGGTTTGGAGTTTTAAGGTAGTTGTTGCAAAGTCTTCAAAAATAAGTCGTTTTGGCTTAAATTTGACTCATTCTTCTCAATTTTGTTGTTGTTAACACTTTAGATGCAGATTTTTTTCAATCCAATCCAACTTTATTTGTTTACAGCATACATTTCCTAAACTACATTTCCAAATTTTTCAAACATTTAGCTCCAAAAATCAGCAGAAACACATATTCCACTGGCAAAAGCAACAAAACATGTGCCACTGACTATGAACATTATTATTAATACATACAAATTACATGATAATTACTATATCAACTTATTGTTCAAACATAAATGGTTGGAACAATATTTTTAGTGCTTAGTTTTTATCATTTGTAAGTTCTTTCGGCTTTGTGGGGAAATTTTTAGTACAAGATAAGATTTTTGCTGTTGAGAGTGAAAAAAAGGAACTTCTATAACTTATTAGTGACACTTACTAATTACCTACGTGTTTCATTTTGCTATTTATTTATTTATAGCATCTATTTTTATATTGAATTTGAATTGCACTGCGTCTTTCAGGTTTAAGCTGCTCTAAAATGGTTATTATTGTGATATCTGCTGTATATCGGACTTCAAAATGTGTTATCTTTACTATGGCATGGCTATTTTTACCTTTTTATCCACTGAAGTCTAGCCAAGGACTTTAAAAACACAGAGATGAAGCATATTTCCTGGAGAAGACAGGAACCACCTCATGAGCATTTTGAGCTCAGACAAATGTATTCAAACAGGCATGAATAAAACTGCAGTTATGTCTGAATAACTTAACATGAATAAAGTCAGTGTAGCAGAGGATGGTTTCTTAAAATAGTTACACAGAAGTCTAGTTTGTTGATTAAAAGCATATGTTACATAAAGGAAAACTTGTGTTAAGTATTTGCAGCCTTTGTCCACAAGAGGGTGTAGTTTACATCTAGTGAAAGCCTTATTTCATTTGCTCGGCTGACATAATGCTTTGCCAAGTTTGAGTGGAGGAAAATAAGTGCATTTAAAACATGACAGTGCTTTATTACCTTTGATGGAAAATGAGAGGCGATTGTGTAGCATTTTGTCATACTGATGAAAACATAGAATGCACAATGAACTCATAGAACTATAATAAAACCTGGAAGATGAATCCAAAATGGCGCCTGTTTATCTCTATGGAGAGTGCTCATTGGGGCATGACCCCGAAAAAATGTCTTACTTCCGCATTTACTTCCTGATACGGAGGCTGCCATCTTTGCTTTACTTCCTGATACGGAGGCTGCCATCTTTGCTTTAGGGCGCCACGTGACGACAATCCCCCATGATGCTTTGAGCGACGTGAACGACCACTGTTACGGGAGAATTGCAGTTGTGGATTTCTTTAAAACAAGTTGAACAATAAAAATGCAGAGAGAATGAGTCTGATCAATGAGTTGTTTATTCACTGGTACCAGAGTGAATAACGTCTGTCCCTTTACAGAGTAATCTCTCCCTGCACGACGCGTACAACACATTCAGAGTATAAGCGCTTTATACTCAGAGATAACACATCATGAGGACACAACATACAATAATAGTCAAAGCATAGTACATGAGAACAAGGAGGAAGGTTAACTTATGACATAGATGACATTTATCTAAATAAGCGAACTGGGTCAGATGGGCTCCGGCCAGGCGGAACAAACACCAGATACGACTAAGTTAAAGTTAAAGTTAACCTTAGCAATGTAGAATGAGTGAAACCCCAATTTCGGCTATTACACCACGCAGCTGCAAGTTTTTGTGTTAACGTTAGCTTGTGTGATTGTAATTGTGTTCTTCATGTTAGACACACATGAAAGCGTCTGAAATGAAATAAAATACAACTTACAGGTGTCGCTAGTCGAGCCTTTTCCACGAGCTTCTGTTTATATCGTCCGACGTGCTCGTTCACGTGACTCGCACATGTTTGCAGTGACGTCACTTCACATAAAAACGGTAATTTCTGTGAGAAACAGTAGAAAAGAACATTTCCTTCTATTTCATTTAAATACCGATAATATTTCAGTACTGTCTGCAATTATAATGTGCAATTTTAGAAAAAGGCTGGTTCCAAGAGGCTGCAGTACCTCGCACGGCCACTAATCAATCTGGGACCACAGACAGAGGGGGCGTACCATATCCAGTTCATTTAATACATCCATGAGGCTAATGGCTTTTCATTGAAAGTCCATGTTTTATTGTGGCAAAAGTGAGCCAAATAAATGCATTGTAACAAGTTCACTGGACTATTGGACTACGCTTTGGAAGACACACATCCTTAAAGACTTTTGTGCACCTTTAACCGGAAGTGGTTGTTTTCTCAGGAAAAATTAGCCTCTACAAACTGTGTAAAGTAAGTGTAAAAAAGTGCATACATCATGGAGGGGAGACAATGACAGAATTAGATATTTATTTCTTATATCTCTATTTTCTTTTCATTGCCAATAATAATATTAATATAATTTTATTGAAATCACCCAGGAATGTGCTAAACAATGTCTTATTGTCTTGGTTGAGGCTGAAGTCAAAAAGCTGAAGGACTACATTTTTCCACAAAAGTACAGAAATATTATCTAACATGAAAGATTAAACAGCATGTTTTATTTTTTGTTATAATCCCACCTCCTACAATACAACGACATTATGTTAAGGCTGCACAAATATTGCAAAAGCCTCAGTATCGTGCCATCGGCAAACTCAGCATTGATTTTTCAACAAAATCAATGCTGAATCTACCACAATGACACCAAGGTCCTCCATTTGACAGAAATGTACTGTTTTTAAAATGAAATAGTTAATAAAGGCTTATTTTGATTCAATACTTTCCTTTTTCAGTCTTAATTAGCCTTGATTTAATCTGTTTTGCCAGCCCAGTCTCCAGAAAAATACGTGCATAATTTAAGTTTTTGTAATTCCACTTATTGTACGTTTTTGTTGTCAAAATACAATCGTACGTTAGTGAAAACTTAACCATTTTACATTTTTGGAAATTATGCTGCACGTTTTGCAAATGATGTTACATAAGAATGTCAATCAAAAACGTACACATGTTACACTTTATTTATAATAAACCCTGACGCCAACACAGACTTCATTCACAAAACGTCTACATTTTCCACAAACGTATTTATTGAACGTATTTTCACAACAAAAACATATAATAGCTACATAAACGCTAAATCGTAAATTATGTACATATTTTTCTGGAAACTAGGTGGTTTCACAAGAGTTTCAAACTGAAAGAGTGTCATTAAGGCATGAGCACATTTGTTAAATCAAATTGTGTAAAGTGTCCAAAAAGTACTTCAGATAGCCTAATGATATCAGTGTCGCAGTACTTAACAACTGCATCACTTTTCTCCATCAGTCATAATTTTAACTTGTACACTTTAACATTCGAAGCAAGACTTACATGTATAAAAACGCACTTGAAAGCTAAATATCTTTGTTTTCTTGCTATAATCCTCACTGTCCCACTTGTACACATGTTTAGCCTCCTTTAGCGCAGCTCCCGTCTGCTTGAATCCTGTTCTGTGTTTAGCCGTTGCCGTACAGTTGCTTGTGGGTGGATTCACGCTCCGCGGCGCAGGAAGAGGCTGGAGGAGCTCTGAGCTGTGCCCAGATCGAGGTGAGGCGAGGTGGGCTGCTTCAGTGCTCACCGTGGGCTGCGTCAAGCTCTGGAGGAGAAGAATCTGGAGGACAGACATGGTTTTCAGTCCTGCTTCTGTGAAGGTTTAGCTACTGTTGTTGTTATTATGGTTAATTTACCAGGGGAAGTGTAAGATTCCATTTCAAACCAATCAAAGTCAATGACGCAATAAAGGCTCTGTACCGAAACGTGGAAAACAGAACTAGCTCATGTTAAACTCTTTACATCAGTCACGTGTATCGCTCACTTCACTTCAGTCCCAGCTTCCTAAATCAAACAGTAGCAAGCAAACTACACACTTCCTGCTTCTCGTAGAATAAAACATTCTATAAATAGATGTAGAGAGAGAGCGCTGTGGTCTCATTTTCACCAGAATAGATGCTTTTACAACATATTTGTGCCAGGGCAACACAGATTTTACTTTATTACACGCAAAACAATCAGGTACGTGAACTTGTTCTGTTTTTCATGTTTCAAAACAATAAAAAATCATGTCCAGTGCCTTTAACTTTTTAGTAAAGATGTAAGAAATACAGAGGTCTAAATAAAGTTGAGCATACACCAACATTTTGATAATATCGTGAAAGTTGTTTTAAAGAGATGCAAAATTTTAATATTGAGTTTATAGTTAGTAGGGATGGGATGATAAACAATAATATCATTTATCACAATAAAAAGAGTGCACAATAATCGTTCGTGACACATTTTTATAATCTTGACAATCACCAACAAAGATAATCTCCATTTTACCATCAGATTGTTCAGAAAAAACCAGCTTATCCATGATGTTCTCCTCCAGATCATTGTTTTTCACGAAATCAAATTCTATAATAGTTGTTTAAACATGGAAATTATTCATACTGTATTACATTTTTATACATCAGCAATTTTAATTATCGTGATATTATTTTAATATTTATATTATATTATATTATTTTAATCACAGTTATTTTGGACATGATAATTGCGATACAAAATTTAAATATCGTCCCGTGCCTAATTGTTTGCAGTAAAAAAAAAGCTACAAAAAAGCTGACTTAAAAATAAAAATGGGAAAAAAACTTTGTAATAAGGGTAAAAGGTGATGTTTCTGGACTTTTGTGATTAATCTTACAGGCATTTCACATTTATCTGATAATTAAACCTCACCTAATACGTTTAAAGGCATATTTTAACACATTTCTACATAATATCATCCGTCTGTCGTCGTCAGGAAACTCCAAAGACGCACTGAGATTCCCTGTTGGGCTAAACAAGTTTTCTTCTGAAGACCCAAGAGACTTTGCGTGAATTAAGTGCAGTCTTTGTGATTTTCCGATTGCTCAGATTGAAATTGTCATGTAGATTGATCGTCACGCTGGAGATAGCGGAGGTGTCTGGGGAGGGGGAGGCCGTTTGTTCAGCTGACTGATACTGTTCACACGTGGAAGATGCACAACATGTTCTTTATTGTCTCAAACGTAATACATTTCTTGCTGTTAATTGATTACAGTTAAGTTTCAATCATCCTCGGCACTGATGATGATAGCACTTTTATACAGTACTTCTTTTTTAACACACTATAATTTTAGACTACGTTCACACGGCAGGTTAAAACAGATTTTTTTGGTCCAAATATGACCTGGATCTGATTTTTTTCATGACAATGTGAACAGTCCGATTCTGATTTTTTCATATACACAGGCACTAAATCTGATTCTAATCTGATCTTTTGCAAATTGACGGCACATTAACACATTCATTTGACTTCTGCACGGAAATTCAACATTTTTTATACAGGAAAATACAGGAATTAAACAGATTAAATGTTCAAAGCCCTGCCAGACAACAGCAGTGAAGCTAGAAAGTGCAAAAAAAAGCCTCAAGTCTCAAACTGAATTGGTTTTGTTAAGTGTGACGAAGATAAAATATGAACTTTTACTGATTTAAGACAAAAGATAAAGATTATTATTGCGTTCTTGTTGTATTCTGTCTCGTATGACAGCACAACTCCTGCTTTTATTCTGTTTTCTTTTGCACATCAGGTCACGTCTGGACTGTTTGGGTTCACACAACTGTTTTGAGTCGCATTTTATTTGTAGGATGAACCACTTCTCGAAGGAAATCTGATTTGAGAGAAAAAAAAAATCTGAATTGAACGTCAAGACCTGCAGTGTGAGCGTAGTTTCTATAATCTTACCTTGTGATCATTTATACTGGGCCTAATTGAAGTTAAAGCTGTAATTTTTCTGGTGCAGAGTCCAGATTATTGCTTTGCCTGTTCCATAAAACAGTTTTAGACTAATCTATCTTGCATTTATTCAGTTAAAGCTGGGTGTAAACTAATGCGAGGGTTTGGGAAAGAGGCAGGACTATGCACTCAAACTTAACTAACGTTTTCTTCACAAATAAGATCTAAACCGTACCTGAATTGTACCCTTTCTTCATGCGGCTGAACTCAGGGATTCACGAAAAGATGTTTAGTAATTCCAAGTTTGTGTCGCTGTGAAGAGTGGCTAAACTTAACTATACATCCTGCATTAATTTAACTTGTTTCATGTTGTAATCTCTCTTTATAAAGTACGGTGGGTTTGGATTATGTTCGAATCCTTATGCCCTGGAAATATATTCACTTTTTCCTTGAAGTGAGAGCCGAGCTTTGTAAACAGGAAGCAGCTGATGCTAAAGTGCGCTAGCTTTGTTTTGCAGAGTCTGTCGGCTCAACAAACACGGTTATCGTTTTCATAAGATCAAGTCGGCATTTGGTGAGGATTGTCTTCGATTTTTGCCGTTTTGTTGTCGCCCGGATATGTTTTTCCAAGTGAACTCCTGGTGTTACTGTGTCACCTGTTCACAGATCTGACCTGTAACTTGGTTTGGTGGCTTCCTTTTCTTGTCTCCATGGAGATAGATGAGCAATTTGAATCGCAAAGAGTGCAATTTATAATTATCATTTTCTCCACAAATGACAAAATGTCTTGTTTAATTCTGCATAAAATCTGCCAGCCCTGCAGTTTATATCTGTACAAACTTGCTCTGAAATAGACGGGATTATTTTGTATTTTTTTGTATTTTTTGTAGTTTGTCAGAGGCAGCGGCCAATTATAGTCTGACAAAATGTTTTAAATTGTGAACTTTTAATAATAAGATTCTGTTCAAATGTAATCAAAATTCTAACCACAATCACAATTAGATATTTTCCCCAAGTCGTGCCGCCCGAAACATTAACATTGAAACTGCAATTAAAGCAGAACAAATTGCAGTAAATCTTAAAGGTTTCAGAGTTGACTTTGGGCCTCTTAGACGTGGCTTGTTTATCTCCTCAGAGCTGCACACACTTGATGCAGAGATGTTTGGTCTCCTGTGACGTTTAAATAAGACGCATTCGACTCGACCGTGCCTCTCCGCGGAGCTCCTCTGTGGATGTTAGATGTTATCAGCCATGTTTACTCGTCTGTGATTATGATTACGATGACTGCACGTACGGGAAGCACCTGAAGCTTAATTTCATTTGGTAAAGTGGGCTCTGAAGCGTGCGTTTTCCCCGATATCTCCGACCTGCAGGAGATCAAGGCGTAAATAATAATTGAGTCGTATCACAAAGCCTGATCTCGTGTGATGCTGGAAGCCGAGCGGCGTTGGTTCTGGTTAGCGCTCGATGGGAGACTGCCGGGAAAACAAGGGGCACAGCAGGGCAGCAGTCACTCTAGAGCTCCAATGGTACCCTCCACAAATGAGCGCTGTGTTATTGAATGATTTCTATAGCTTACATTTGTTCACACGAGGTTTAAGATTCGATTCCAAGCTGAAATAGTTGAAAAAAATGCGCCAAAGCAGAGTCTGTGATTAAAGACGGGTAGGGATGGGACGATAAGCAATAATATCATTTGTTGCATTAAGGAGAGTTGACAATAATCGTTCTTGACACATTTTACAAACAGAGATTACCATCAGGTTGTTCAGAAAAAAGCAGCTTATCCATGACGTTCTCCTCCAGATCATTGTTGTTTTCACTTATAACAAAGTTCTATAATAGTTATTTAAACATGGAACTTATTCATACTGCATTATATTTTTTACACATCAGCGATTTTAATTATCGTGATGTTATCTTTAATCGCAATTATTTTGGACATGATAATTGTGATACAACGTTTAAATATCGTCCCGTGCCTGAAGTCGGGTCAAAGCTGCGGCTGAATCACAACAGGTCAGAAATATGACAGAAATATGTGAAGCCCAATAACTGAGTCAAGTTAATGATTGCCTCACGAAACTGTGATTTAAACTAATGAGCAGAAGCACCAGAGCGACGTCAGATTTGGTCAAAAGTTCATGCTCTCACACACATTCACTGCGCAACGATCCACGAACACAACGGCAAAATAATGTAGTAACTAAGACTATGTTTGGAGTCTGTACGACACGTTTCACTAAAATGTAGTGAGCATGCCTATTTCTCCCCAGTTCGACAGTTTTTGTGAAGGTTATAATGTCACTTCCTGGTTGGACATGAGCAGCAAATGTAATTCTACAACTGTTACCTAGCAACCATTTAAAAAACATGGGCCAAAATCCAAATAAATTACACAATAGTTATGATTTGACAAATAATAATACCTGATGACACCTTTATTTTGTTGAATGACTGTTTAAACTGTCAGAAAATTGTGCCAGTTTGTAAATTGTGTCTGTATTTCCAACGGCGTGTCGCTTTTTGATGACATCACAGATGTAAAACTATATTAAGTCATTGCAACAGGTGCCATCCTATAAAACTATGTCATGATTAGAACCTTTTGAGAGACTTTAACGTTATTCTAGAACTGAAACAAGTTAATGGATTAATCACAAGGAATCAATTATTGAGATAAGTGCCGAGGAAAGAGGTTTTATGACTCAGACAGAACAGGAATTACATCAAAAAGACACAGGAAACAGGGTCTGATCTGATATTTACAGGCACTAATCGATTAATTGTAAGAATAATCTCTTGACTAATCGATTACCAAAATAATTGTTAGTTGCAGCTCTACATTTTTCACATATTTTGTAGCTCCACTGTCATTTTTACACACAATATGAAACATTTAGCCAAAAATAAAATGGTTTTCTCAAGAGTCAAAGTCAAGGGGTGCTTTTTACAATTTCATAATAGAAACACAATCAGTCCATTTGCATAAAACCTTGATAATGCTTTTAATTTCCATGTTCTTGCCTGCTGTAATGCTAAAATGCCACCATTTGAATACTTTATGGATACATTGACTTGTGAGGGTTTTATTCCTGGGTCATTTACAACCTCCGGCTGGGTGTAATGTGCCTGACATGTGTTTTAAACGTCTCTCGTGGGAAATGTGTTTTCACGCAGCCTGTAGGTGTAGACTTTACTGCGCCCTCAGGGAAAATGTTCAGTTTGATCCACGTTTTAATGCCTCTGCGGGTGAAGGTACTTGAAGTCGCAAAAAAAGAGTCTGGAAGGGACGAGGTCTACGGCTCCTTTCAAATACTGTGTCATCAGAATGTTTAAAAAGCAGAAACAGAGGGAAATGAAGTAAAGCGCAACATATTATCAATGATTAATGGACATCAGCTCTAAATGCTATTGATTTTTAAGTCTTTCAGGGTTGAAATATCAGCCTGTTTGCTAGTTTCCATTACAAAAGATGGAAACAATACTATTTATGAGTCTTAAAATTGTATTTGAGCTTCACAAAAAGTATAATTTGTGGTAAAGTATGTAATTAATGTAGAAGTGATCAATATTGTGTGCTAGAGCTGCACAATTTGGGAAAAATATGTTGAGATTAGATTTGCAATTCAAGTTTTAAAGTTGGATTCTGTTCAAAGTTCACGTTTTAAACACAACCAGGAGAATTGACAAAAAGACTGATAAACTTTAAAAGAATCGCATGTTTCAGAACGTTTTTGTGTTACTTTTAGTTGTGTTTTTGTCGCGTGTTTTAACAATTTTTTTTTTTTATGCAGAATAAAACAGGAGGTTTTGCTGTTTGTGGAAATGATTGCACTTAAAAACTTGCAGCCTTTGCGATTTGCTAATTGCGTCCATTCAAAGTGTGATTTTGATTTGATTGCAATTGTATTTATCCAGTGAAACAAAACGACAACAAAACATCAGGATCTGAAGGGCTGTTTCTGTCATAAACCCCTATTAAATAAACATCAGGTAAAAGACAATTGTAGATTATGTCTCGCCAAGATTTTTCATGTTTTGTGATATTCTGAGGTTAAGCCCTGTTTCTTCTTTGAAATCATATCAGAAAAACTGAATTTCCCTTTATTTTAGTATATCATATTCGCTCGATAACTTGATTATATTTTTGCAATTAGCTACAGTGTTCTTTTAAATGTCTTGGTAGAGGTTAACAAAATATAAATGAAATGAGTCACAAAGAAATATTACCTCATGCTCTTGTTTATGCTGAAAGTTTCTGTTCTTTTTGCACCTTTTGATAGTTTTCTTTTGATAAACAGTAGTCTATTTTATTCTAGTTTGTCTGACATCCAAAACAACACTTTACATCTTGTATTTTAAGGCGATCGGCTCCAGAAATGAACTAACCCAGTTGTTTAGAGGAATCCAAAATGGCTGCAACACAACAGTCTGAATTACATCCTCTGCTGATCCAACGTTTTGGCTGAAGTTCATTTTGTTTGTTTCATGTTTGCTGACTTCGCTGCTGCAGTCGCTCTTCGGCCCAAAAGGGTTTTCCTCTGCATTAGACTCTCTAAAGTGTTCCACTATTCACCGCACGGAGGCTGTACTGCTGATCCAGCCATCAAACGCACCAGGGCGGCTTGATCAGGGCAAAAATAATGATCATGATTAGGGTCGAAATTGAAATCATGATTGTTTTGAGCAATTGCTTCTATTTTGTCAAAAGTATTCTGTAAAGCAGGGGTGTCCAAACTTTTTCCACCGAGGGCCACATACTGAAATTTAGACCAAGTGGAGGGCCACAATTAAATCATGAAACGTTCAAAAAAGTTGCATTTATCTGATGTTTTAAGCGCCACATCTACATTCAGTGTCAATGCTTTAATATCAGGTCTGTATTGCACCAAAATGTCAGTTATTTAGGTTTTAATAGCAGAAAATCTAAAATTTGCTGTAAAAAGTATTTCTTAGGACAATGTGGGCCAGTTCACCAGGAAGCTTGAGGGCCAAGAAAAATTGGTCTGCGGGCCGCTTTTGGCCCCCGGGCCTTAGTTTGGACATGCCTGCTGTAAAGTAAAAGCCAAATATGTATTTTATTAGTGATATTTTAGAAAAGTGCCTCAGCTCCAGGTTTAGAGGCAAAAAGAGTCACTTATAACTGTGAACAAAAGGCAGAGTAATAATTGAAATCACAATTATATATATGATTAATTGCACAGCCCTATAGGAAGGTTATATGCAACGAAATAAGCAGGAATTAAAGAATCAACAATATTGATAAAACTATTGTCTAAAAAACAAAAATCACACACCTTCACCTTCATTTGTGTTCTGACTGTAGGCCACATACATCGGCAACCAAACAAAAACGCATCTAAAAGCGTCAAAAATGCTACCAATATTGACACAAACACGACTAAAATTGATAAAAACGTGACAAAAATGCAAATTAAAGCGACATCAACTCGATTAAAATTGACAAGCGCAATTGAAGTGCGGATGACAGGTTTTGAAAATTTCCCAGTTTTCACTTTTTGGTTTGGATTTGGTGGGATAACACTTAGTTTTACATCAATCAAGTGTCATTTTTGTGGAGAAAAGTTGAAAAATATGTCGAAAATCACACAAAGTTTCAAAACATCATCACATCACACTGGGTAGACTTTACTCACAACAAACACATTTTTCCAATACTTAAACATTACTTCAACAAAATAATCATGTTGTCATATATTTTATTTGTCAACTTTTTACCCAGTGTAGAACATGGTTGCTAGGTAACAGTTAGAGAATGTCCTAGTGTGATGTCATGATTTACAACCAGGAAGTAAAATTTTAACCCCAGAAAGAAAGAAACCCCAAAGATAAAACGTAATACAAATGACAATAAATATAATGATCCTTACTCTGTTTTAGTAAAATAAGTATTCACCTTATTCCGGAAGTTGCCGTACGCGCCGCCGTCTTGTTTCCGTTGTATTAGTTTACACGGAGCAGACGAGCTCAACAGAAAATAAGTTCTACATGGACTAAAAAGCCGTTTTCAGGCTGACCAGGAAATCGTTGCGTTGTTGACTTGTTGTTGCTCGTGTTCATTAAACATTTTACACAAATCAATCTACTTTATGTAACATTTTAGCGGTGAGACTTTTCCCTCGTTCGTTAATGGCGTTCTTGTCAAACGTAAGTGCGTTTACAACAAAAGTGCGTATCTGTGGGAAAAAGCGGCAAAAGTGGGCGGGGCAGAATAAGGTGAATAGTTCAACCTGTCATAGGCACTTTAAATTGACAAAAAGCCAAAACATGTGATTCTTTTATCAGTTTGTCTTTTTGTCAGTTCTCCTGGTTGTATATAAAATGTGAAGTTTTAGCATAATCCCATTATTAAAACATGAAATCACAATCTAATCGCAATCGAAATACAGAAAAATTGCAATTAGATATTTTTCCCAAATCGTGCAGCTCTAATTAAAAGAGTGATGTTATGTTTCCTGAATCTGAATTTCCTTGAATCTGCCACAATTGTTCAGCCCTAATTGCTATTCCCTCCTTTAATCACACCTTGCTCGTGATCATAACGCGCCGCCACAGCACACAGCACACCGAATCTAAAACCCGTCCAGACCGTAGCGTAAACCTGCCGCCGTCCTGTTCCTGCAGCACTCGGCGCCTGTACGTGTTTCTCTGTGGAAGCGCGGCCTCAGTACATCAGCTCCAGCCGACAATAACGCCGCGCCGGAGCGAGCCAGGCATTTGGATCCGTCTGATTATGCAAATGCAGCATCAGACTATACGCCGCGGTCCTTTCCGGCTCATTTGCTTTCGGGTCGGATTCCGTTGTTCAGTTCTCAGAGCCAGATTGGGTGCTTATTGCTTTCATGCCGCTGTTGAGCTGAATACTGGATCTGGCAACGCGGCCCTTTTGGCGACGCTGGGGTTTGTCCCAAAGTCTGTCGCCGGGAATCAGGTTTTACTGTTACGATTGTTGTCAGCAAAAACAGTTTAACGATTATTGACGATTACTAAGACCAAACAACAGTGAAATCTTTACTGTTCTTTCATTCCTTTTCATTTACTGTTCCTCGATTTCGTGACCAGCTTTACAAAATCAAGCTTTCTGAATGAGGAAATAAAGTTAATGTGACAAAAACAGCCTGAGAAATAAAGCACTTTTAGATGTATTTTATGGACTATAGATTGGATTGGCTGGGTGAAACATTATTATCAAGATTTCATTGGATCCAGATGATTTATCACAAATCATGTTCACTTTGTATTTTTCTGTTGCCTTTAACAGAGCTGCACGATTTAGGAAAAATATCTAATTGTGATTTTTCAGACCAGCGCGATTGTGATTTGTGCCTTAACAATTGGATTCTGTGACACAATTTTGTCACTTTTAGTCACGTTTTTGTAACATTCTGTTTTGTTTGTCACTTAGAGTCACGTCTTTGTCGTTTTTGTTGCTTTTGAAAGCATTTTTTTCTCTTTTGGTGGTGCTTTTGTCGCTTGTTTCAGAACATGTTTGTACAAATCCAAACTACAGTGTTAGCCATTTTTATTCAAATCAAAGCAAGACATTTCGTTGTTTTTGGAAGACATTATTGCGCTTCAAACATTGCAGCCTTTGCGATTTGCTATTTGCAGTTTATTATGCAGTTTAATTATATTTTTTTGACATTTGGATTCAATAATGTTGTCACTGTAGGTCTGCTTGATTATGGTAAAAATGATAATCATGATTATTCATTTGTCTCATAATTGAAATCATGATTATTATAAACAATTACTTCTGTATTGTCAAATTTATTCTGTAGAGAAAGTATAGACTGAATATATTTTATTAGCAGTTTTAGTAAAGTGCCTTTGCTCCAGGTTTTGAAGCAAAAGGAGTTTGAACTCTGAACAGAAGGCAGTTCATTGTATTTTCGATTCCAACGCTTTTATAACTGAATAGAGTACGATTAACTGCACAGCCCTATGTCATCGCTATTAAAAGGTCTTTTCGTATGTGTTTTAGAGTCCGTATTGTCCAGATAACGATTACGATGATCAAAATACAACTGCGATTATCATTATTTTGTAGTCGACTTGTCACAATTTTGTCGATTAATCGTCGCTGCTCTACAAAAATACACAAATCAGGCGCTGAATTCACGTCGTTTAAAGCGAGTCTAGATGCTCCTCTCTTGCAGCTCGAGCGCAGACGTAGCGGACTGTCAGTGAACGCCTCGTTGAGCTTCAGGGGCAGATGGTCGATGGGTCTGTGAAGTGGACACAGATACACACCTGAACACGTGTTGGAAACGGAGACACGTGACGGAGAACAAACGAACCCCACCGCGAGCACAAGACGGACGTGGAACAAGTGAAAAAAACACAGTCCTCGTCCAGAGATTCTGCTAAATAGAGTTGTCTTTTCTGTTATAATCGATTTCATGCTTGAGAAACGCACCTGAGGGCAGTTTCCAAAAGGATTAGGGTTAGGGTTCCGTAATTTATCCTCATAAGACTGATTCTGTCTCATAAACCAGTCCTAAGTCGTGAGAGTCACTTTGATTCAGGGAGAAGACCATATTAAATGTAAACAGCATGAATATCTTGGCATTTTTTCACTCAAAATCCATCAGAAATGTGCTAAAACCTGTCTGTAATTGTCGTGGATGAGCTTTAAGTATCGCACAAAACATGAACGGAGTGTATCAAATCAAATCAAAATTTATTTGTATAGCACAATTCATACAAAAGTAACACAAAGTGCTTTACAGTCATAAAAACACATTAAAACTCACAATACAATAACAATAAGAGCATAAATAAATACATTAAAATGTACATGACACAATAAAATGCGGATCAAATTCCCTTAATCATAAGCACAGCTAAACAGAACAGTTTTAAGCCTAGATTTAAAAACTGGCAGTGTGGGGGCCTGTCTTACATTTTCGGGGAGACTGTTCCAGATTTTAGCTCCATAAAACTGGAACGCCGATTCCCCATGTTTAGTTCTGACTCTGGGCACCACCAGGAGGCTGGTCCCTGAGGTCCTCAGAGTACGAGATGGTTCGTATGGCACTAACAGTTCAGAGATGTACTTTGGTGCTTGGCCATGGAAGGACTTAAATACAATCAGAGCTGCTTTAAAGTCAATTCTCTGAGCCACAGGAAGCCAGTGCAGAGACCTGAGCACAGGACTAATGTGGTCGTACTTTCTGGTTCTAGTCAGAACTTGAGCAGCAGCGTTCTGAATGTACTGCAGCTGTTTTATCGCTCGTTTGGAGAGGCCAGTGAACAGGCCGTTACAGTAGTCTAACCTACTGAATGTAAAATCTAAAACTGAACCGCATATTTGTCACTTTATATGGTCGCTTTGAAATTTACACGGCAAGTTTGTTTTTAATTTGTTCATTCTGCGCTTAAAGGAAACATATTATGCATTTTTTGTATTGTTATTAGCCTTAAAACATGCTCTTGAGTATCTTTAATTTGCCATCTGATGTTTTGAAACGAAAAAAGAAGTTTATTATGATATTAAAGTTTTTCTGAGCAGTCAGGAAAGACACTTACATAGCTCTATTATCTCTTGAAGCAAATGCAACACACAGATAACAACTACGATTATTAGTTATCAGGCTAGCAGCAGCAGTTATTGTGTTTAGACGGAAGAAATGCTCAGAACGAATTTAGCGATGATTTAAGGACTAAAAACAGTCTAAAACGATTTTTTTGTAGTCCTTTAGTCCATAAAGAAGGTGTTTTTGACCTTCAAAGGGGGAAGATTTTCTAATAAACATTCTTCAAAACCGCGTGAATACAACTGAACGCAACTCCACGTATGTTTTTAATTATGGAATATTGTTAGAACATGGTTTAAAGCTCAAAAAAGTCACTGTAGCAGAATACGTGTCCTTTAAAAAACACAGAACAAGGAACAAAAACAAGACACAGAGATATAACGTTCTAAACATGTAGTCCTCTATATTCACTCCATTTGGTCCAAAGTCTGTTAAATCTGTCCAATTTAATGCAGTATTTAGTCCGAATGTAATTTTATATCCGTGCTCTTTCATTACTCAGCAGGGAAAACAAAACAGTTACTGCAACCCAAACTGTTTTATTATCGCTTTAATGAACTTTAATGAGAGAAAATGTGTTGAAACCTGGATTTGAGTCTTAGTTATGAAATCACTAGACAACATTTCACATTTTCATCTTCATCTTGTTTAATGCTGCGTTCATGTGGTCCTCGAGAGTTGGGGTTTTTGAGGTGAGAAGATAGTGCTCTGACTTGTTTGCAATCAGAATCAGAACTGGAATCAACTTTTTTTTATTGTCCATGATATTCACAAACTAAGAACTTTCTTCGGCGGTAAGATGCAAGATAGAGTGATGTAATAATAGTGCTTTTATCTCGTACAGTGTGGATTTTGGTGTCACCAATAGAGTCCAAACCTTAATAGACCTTTAATAGAGCAGTATATGTGTCATTAGCCTGACCAAAAGAAAAACATTCAAGCATTTTAACTTTTAACTATAGCTAACGTTACATCAGAAATTAAACACTAGTGTGGGGTCCTGCACAGATCTGTTGCTCTATGCGATGGACGACTGACCGTAAACCCTTAATCTAATAATGTTTAATCAATAAGCTCAAATTTTTGAAATAAATTGACAAATCCGCTGATTTTCATCCGGCTCCAGGTTTTGACACGGCTTTCTTAGTTGTTTCTTGACTTGTGCTGTGTTCGTGTGCAATGTCCAACTGGACAGAGAGTGTCTGGGCCTGTCCTTGTGTTGTTGTGTTATGTTATATGTTATATGTTATATGTAGTCTTGATGTATAATAAATGTTGTATGTTGCATGTTCTATCTATTATACAATAATAATGTTGTAATAATATGTAAGTGGAGTTGAGTGGGGGGTCGGACTTCTAAAAAGCGAAAGCTTCCACCATCCCCCTTTCAAACCAGGCAATTGTATGTGATTGATGTGAATTTGTGTTGTAAACTGCAAGCAGGTTTGAAAAAAAAAAAAAAAAAAAAATGTCCAACTGGGAAAAACATGTTCCCGTGTTCGACATCGCTGCATAAGAACTAATTAAAAAACTTGGCTGCTGCATTCTGGGTAGTGTAGTTCTGCTAGAGTTCGCTCCCTTCTATCTCCCTCTGTATTACAGGCTGTAGATGGGTTTACTGAGCAGTGATTGCTTTGTGCAGCCAACTGTGGCCAATGCTGGGAAAAGCTGGAGTTATTTTCTACTCACTTTCTGTGGACTTTTCAATTCTTTCTTCAACCCATCTCTTACTAAACTTAGCAAGAGTTAACATTTCCATAAAATAGACACGATGTCTTGTTGTTTGCAGAAAACAGTAGTTTGAGATCGCCAAGCTTGGATTTCATAATGTTTGTCAACGTCTAAGAGCAGTAGAAATGACACAAATAAGAATAAATTCCGTTTATATTGTGACATATGGGACTGGACGGAGCCTCATTCAAGTGCAATAAAGCGTCTGTATTTATGTGCACTGGAAGCATTAGCTAATGAAGAAGTGTACAGTCCACACAATGACGTCAACAAGCTCTGAAGTGAAATCTCAGTCATAACAGAAAATAGAAAGTCAGACGGCCGCTCTTCAATAATGTAACAAAAACAATAGCCTTCACAAATAAAGGAACATACAAGATGAAAATGCCACATCACAGGCGACAGAAGCGCCTACTTTATTATGATTCTTGTGAACTTGCGAAGTAGGTCAGGGTTCACAGTTCTGGTTTTTATGTGTTTTTCATGTTGGAAAGTTGGGATTTCAACGTCACCAATGATAAAATCACTTGGAACCCTAACTGCACAGCTCATTAACATTCTCAAAAGTATAGGGCTGGCACTGGGAAAAATTGCCAAAATTTGATGCCAGTATTTTATTTATATATTTAATTTATATTTTTATTAGTGAAAATGGAAATAGAACAGCAATTAGGCAAACAATATGGCCATTTGCTTGTGTTATTATTATTTTTTGTGTATTATTTATTTAAAAGTGAAAAGTTAACTTGTGAACTTCAACATAACTTTAAAATCTAAATACTGGTTTTGGCAAATATTGACATTAACAGATGCATGGCTGAACTATCTGATGAGAGAGGGGAGGAAAGTGATAAGCCAGGCACGATAACACATTCTGAAGACCGATTAAACGGAAAAATGATCACTATGAACGATAATATACCGAAACAACTTTGTGCCACTGAAACGATATCTCTAAAGCAAATCAACTCTTTCTAAATGTACAAGATAAAAAATTAGATGAATGAAACACTAGAAGTTGCTTATTCTACCCTCACAGCTCAAATCCAATTATACTGCAATTAATTAACAGAAATACTCCCCATTAGTGTGAAGAAAATGCATTCAATAAATATGAAAACCTCAAAAATATTGTTATACCTATAATTTATTGAAGTTGTAATTAAGGCGAGACACTGCAGGCAAAACTCATTTATTTTAATTTTTGTTTTTTGCTCAGTTTGTTCTCTCAACATATCGACTTTCATGTGGAAACAACAAACTTGTCCAATCTGCACCTAAAAATGTTTTATTCTTCCATTTAATCCACTTCATCCATAGATTTCTTTGGGACATTGTAACTTCAAAGGCCGTTTTCTTAAAATGCATTTTCCTCCCTCGAGGGATCATCAAGATCATCAATAAAAGTAGCTCCTATCCACACCAAACTTTACAATCTTGGACTCAACAAGATTTTGACGAAACGTACTGAAGGATTTTTTGATATCTAATTCTAAAACTAATTTATTGACTTTTTTTTTTTTATTGTCAAATTTGAATGTTTAGGTCTATTTTCAGTCCAATCTAGTTTATTTAAAAACTAAAGAAATCCAAAATCCCCTCTGTAAATTTTTTGGTACTAAATTAACCAAACATTTTAAACTTGGTTCTGTCCATTTTTCAGATTTAAATGCCCCAAATATGTGTACTTTTAGCTGTTTTTACATACAAATTGTCTTATTTCTACATGAAAACATGACGTAAAAAAAAATTTAAATAAAAAAAACAATATACATTTTTTCTTTCATTTATGTGAGTAAACTACAGGAGACGTTTTAAATTGATATCTTAAAATTTAAGATTTTGTCCTAGTCACCTGTTGTCTCACACCTTAACAAGACCCAGTATTGCACCAAAATTATAGGTCATTACAATCTACATTTTCCAGAAAAAATGGATAATCTATTCAACAAAACAAAGCATGATGTTCTCCCAGCAAAGTCTATAATGAGTCCAGATTTAATTTTCCTTTTACAGTGGTTAAAATGGCTGTACTCTTAAACGCAGAGTTCTTGCTGAATCTAAAATAGCCGTTTGATTCCTGGCCTTTATCCTCGCTCACTGTTATTCAGCCCTTTAGGATGATCTAACATGGAGTCGAGGAGTGTTATTCTTATTGAAATATGTAACTGAAATAAAGTACTTGTGCTAAACCAGGGTCAAACGCCGCTTAAACGCTCAGAGAGGCCATTATGAAAAGAACAATCCATCTAAACTTTACCATTAAAGCCGTGCAGCTGGGATTTCAGAACAGCAGGACGTTTCCATTAGAGAAAACGCTGAGGCCAAAGACACAAGCTGGACTTTCAATGGCTTTTGGCAGGAACTATGAGGTTTTCAGGCCAAAACGAGCAGTGCAGTTTTGAAGTGTGCTATGAAACTTTTCTGGTGGATGCAGTCACTTGCGGTGCAACAGCGTGGGAGATCAGTCATGACGTCTTATATATGTCACTAAATAAGAAAGAAAGTGTGCAGTAGGGCTCGTCGACGATAATTTTTTTGATTTGTCGACTAGTCAAACAATTATTTCTATTGTATATTTACACTTTTTAAACACATTATCAGCCAAATAAAGGTATGTTAACTAAAGGTTTCTAGATAAAGAATAATTATGAATACAGTAATAATGATGAAAAGTAGCAATAATCAGTTCTTTTTTGACATTTTAATGTATTAATGTCACAGTCCTTGTTATAAAAGAAATCCTGACATGTGTTTTACAGTTAACCATTAGTGAATTTTTATAGTTGACTAGTCATGAGAAGTCGATTAATTGTTGTAGCCCTAGTGCACAGACTGATCACTTTGCAACGTAGAAGTTAATTTGCAAATATTTTCAGAGGCAATATATCGTCTGACAAAAAATAATATGGTGACAGGCCTAAGTGGATTGTTCGCCACCAGCTCGTCTCCATGATGTTATTGTATGGTACAGTATAATCTCCAGGGAGACAAGCTTTGCACGTCTTAAAGTGTCTTAAAGTATGACAGGTTCTCATGATATTGTAATTATGACTCAGTTTGGTGGGAGGGCACCTGTGGTAAACATTTCTCATAGTTTTACATCTGTGAAGTTGCAGTTTGCAAAGGATTTTTGAAAAATAAAAGTTTCAAATGACAGGAAGTCGTGCTGAGTGCTAAAACAGAATCCCTCTGTGATGTCATCAAAGAGCGACATGCCATTGAATATACACAACAGTTGTCTGTAAATTGTCTCTGTATGGTCATTGGCACGTCACTTTTTGATGACATTACAGAGGGATTTTTGACAGTTTAAACAATCAATAAAATGTAATGCATTCATTTTTTGTCCTTAAACAATACTAAAATATAAACTGACACTAATACAAGAATCACATGCATTTCAGTTTGTTGAAGTCTAAACTACAGGATTTATACAGAATAAAACCTGTAAACAATTGGTACCATCCAATAATTGTTACCATTTCTAAGCAGTCACTAAAGAACTGCTTTCCTTTTACGGTGATTCTTTTAAATCTTTGACATCTTGTAACCTAACGACCCTCTTAAAGCTCTATTTGGGAACTCTTCTCAGCTCTATCCCTCTGATTTTCCACCAACTCAATCTGCTCCTCAATCAAAACAAACCAATTTATTCCGAGGCGAAAGCAACAAGCGCGCACAGCCATCCATAATCTGTGGGACAATGAGCACCGCGAGTCACCAAAACACGTCAATTACTCTCCTCTTAATGGGCCCGGATGCATGTGCTGCGCTGCTTTGTGTGTAGAATAAGAATAACACATGGAGTAACAGGGTTTTAAATGAGCAGAGAAAGGGTTTGAGTGAGTCAAATGTGATCAATGGACTGGAGGAAGACAGAGGGACCAGGAGGATTCATAAGAGGAAGTCAGATTATCAGAGCCACGTTAAATAATCTTATGGACGTCATTAGAATTAAGACAGGTTTATGTGTAGAACTCAATTTTGTTATTCAGTTATTCAGTGTTTTAGCAAGCAAGAGAGTCCGAGGAGGAGGAGTCTGAGGAAGAGGAGTCTGAGGAAGAGGAGTCCGAGGAAGAGCGGAGTCCGAGGAAGAGCGGAGTCCGAGGAAGAGGGGAGTCTGAGGAAGAGGGGAGTCCGAGGAAGAGGAGTCTGAGGAAGAGGAGTCCGAGGAAGAGGAGTGCGAGGAAGAGGAGTCCGAGGAGGAGTGGAGTCCGAGGGGGAGGAGTCCGAGGGGGAGGAGTCCGAGGAAGAGGAGTCTGAGGAAGACGAGTCTGAGGAAGAGGAGTCCAAGATAGAGGAGTCCGAGGAAGAGGAGAGTCCGAGGAGGAGGAGTCGGAGAAAGAGGACTCTGAGGAAGAGGAGTCTGAGGAAGACGAGTCTGAGGAAGAGGAGTCCAAGATAGAGGAGTCCGAGGAAGAGGAGAGTCCGAGGAGGAGGAGTCGGAGAAAGAGGAGTCTGAGGAAGAGGAGTCTGAGGAAGACGAGTCTGAGGAAGAGGAGTCCAAGATAGAGGAGTCCGAGGAAGAGGAGAGTCCGAGGAAGAGGAGAGTCCGAGGAGGAGGAGTCTGAGAAAGAGGAGTCTGAGAAAGAGGAGTCTTAGAGCGAGGAATGCGAGGGGGAGGGGTCCGAGGAAGAGGGGGGTCCGAGGAAGAGGGGAGTCTGAGGAAGAGGAGTCTGAGGAAGAGGAGTCTGAGGAAGAGGAGTCTGAGGAAGAGGAGTCCGAGGAAGAGCGGAGTCCGAGGAAGAGACAAGTCCGAGGAAGAGGGGAGTCTGAGGAAGAGGAGTCCGAGGAAGAGGAGTCCGAGGAAGAGGAGTCCGAGGAGGAGTGGAGTCCGAGGAGGAGTGGAGTCCGAGGGGGAGGAGTCCGAGGAAGAGGAGAGTCCAAGGAGGAGGAGTCGGAGAAAGAGGAGTCTGAGGAAGAGGAGTCTGAGGAAGACGAGTCTGAGGAAGAGGAGTCCAAGATAGAGCAGTCCGAGGAAGAGGAGAGTCCGAGGAAGAGGAGAGTCCGAGGAAGAGGAGAGTCCGAGGAGGAGGAGTCTGAGAAAGAGGAGTCTGAGAAAGAGGGGTCTTAGAGCGAGGAGTGCGAGGGGGAGGGGTCCGAGGAAGAGGGGGGTCAGAGGAAGAGGGGAGTCCGAGGAAGAGGGGAGTCCGAGGAAGAGGGGAGTCCGAGGAAGAGGGGAGTCCGAGGAAGAGGGGAGTCCGAGGAGGAGGGGAGTCCGAGGAGGAGGGGAGTCCGAGGAGGAGGGGAGTCCGAGGAGGAGGGGAGTCCGAGGAGGAGAGTCCGAGGAAGAGGAGAGTCCGAGGAGGAGGAGTCTGAAAGAGGGTCTTAGAGCAAGGAGTGCGAGGGGGAGGGGTCCGAGGAAGAGGGGGGTCCGAGGAAGAGGGGAGTCCGAGGAAGAGGGGAGTCCGAGGAAGAGGGGAGTCCGAGGAAGAGGGGAGTCCGAGGAAGAGGGGAGTCCGAGGAAGAGGGGAGTCCGAGGAGGAGGGGAGTCCGAGGAAGAGGAGAGTCCGAGGAAGAGGAGAGTCCGAGGAGGAGGAGTCTGAGAAAGAGGGGTCTTAGAGCGAGGAGTGCAAGGGGGAGGGGTCCGAGGAAGAGGGGATTCCGAGGAAGAGGGGAGTCCGAGGAAGAGGGGAGTACGAGGAAGAGGGGAGTCAGAGGAAGAGGGGAGTCCGAGGAAGAGACAAGTCCGAGGAAGAGGGGAGTCCGAGGAAGAGGGGAGTCCGAGGAGGAGGGGAGTCCGAGGAGGAGGGGAGTCCGAGGAAGAGGAGAGTCCGAGGAGGAGGAGTCTGAGAAAGAGGGGTCTTAGAGCGAGGAGTGCGAGGGGGAGGGGTCCGAGGAAGAGGGGAGTCCGAGGAAGAGGGAGTCCGAGGAAGAGGGAGTCTGAGGAAGAGGGAGTCCGAGGAAGAGGGGAGTCCGAGGAAGAGGAGTCCGAGGAAGAGGAGAGTCCGAGGAGGAGGGGAGTCCGAGGAGGAGGGGAGTCCGAGGAGGAGGGGAGTCCGAGGAAGAGGAGAGTCCGAGGAGGAGGAGTCTGAGAAAGAGGGGTCTTAGAGCGAGGAGTGCGAGGGGGAGGGGTCCGAGGAAGAGGGGGGTCCGAGGAAGAGGGGAGTCCGAGGAAGAGGGGAGTACGAGGAAGAGGGGAGTCTGAGGAAGAGGGGAGTCCGAGGAAGAGGGGAGTCCGAGGAAGAGGGGAGTCCGAGGAAGAGGGGAGTCCGAGGAAGAGGGGAGTCCGAGGAGGAGGGGAGTCCGAGGAAGAGGAGAGTCCGAGGAGGAGGAGTCTGAGAAAGAGGGGTCTTAGAGCGATGAGTGCGAGGGGGAGGAGTCCGAGGAAGAGGGGAGTCCGAGGAAGAGGAGTCAGAGGAAGAGGGGAGTCTGAGGAAGAGGGGAGTCCGAGGAAGAGGGGAGTCCGAGGAAGAGGGGAGTCCGAGGAAGAGGGGAGTCCGAGGAAGAGGGGAGTCCGAGGAGGAGGGGAGTCCGAGGAGGAGGAGTCTGAGAAAGAGGGGTCTTAGAGCGAGGAGTGCGAGGGGGAGGAGTCAGAGGAAGAGGGGAGTCCGAGGAAGAAGAGAGTCCTCGTAGAAGAAGAGAAGAGCCCAAATCAGAATACAAACAAATACGTCAATTCAGAAAACATAAAAAAAATCCCTATAATCATATTTTTAAATCCAAATCTACTTTATTTATACAGCACATTTTACAAATAAACAGTCCCCAAAGTGCTGAACATAAAAGGACCAGAATAAAAAACAACAAATAGGAAGTAGATACAGAAGGACATGGCCCGCTCAAGCAAGATCGACAAAGGCAGCTCTCCCATACTTATAGGTTTTCTGCTAATTACAGCAACAGCGACCTAAAAGGACACTCTGTGAACATATATAGACGAAAATGGATATTCCTGACTGCTAAACACAAATGGTCTTCTCATGTCAAAGCTGTCGAGGACTGAAGACAAGTAGCTTTTTCCAGAAACAGTAGACCAGAGGATGAAGCGCAGTTTACTAAATGTAAAAGACATGCTTGTTGACATTTTACTTTCAAAACCATCATAAAGACATGTCAAGACACTGTTTAGTAGAAAGTAGACCAATTAATAGCAAGTAAAACACAATAAAAGAATAAAACCAGTGAAAGCAAATAATAAGGATCCATAACTCATGCAGTGTTACAAACCAAGGATTAAATACGGGTCTTAAGAGGAGACATACAACTTTAAAAACAGAAATTATAATAAAATTACATTGGACTTAGAGGTTTTGCGTTACTTGAATGTCAACAACAACAAAGAAAAGTCTTCTGCACACATTTGTCATAAGCAGCATTTTCTTGATTCAACAAAAATCAAAACTGTTCCACTGTGTCCTTGGGCAAAGCACTTCACCTTGACAGCCGCAGATGTGGAGTGAATGAATAATGACTACAGTGAGGCTCATTGTGAGGCCTGTCGTGGCTGTAATGAACACAATTTATGGGGCTGTGGACAAAAATTCATGGGCGACTAGAAGACACGGCCTTGGCACCAATTAATCAACTGAAAGGGCGAGTGACGTGACGTGGAAAAAGCTCTCTCAATTATTTGGATCTTGGCAAAAAATACTATCGATGTGTTTGGAGAAGTAACAGTAAACAGGATCTTCATACGGGAAAAGGCAGCTGTCCGGTCTCTCACAAAACTCCAGCTAAGTGACTCCAAATCCTGTTATTTATGTTTAATCCAAATATAATTGTGGACTAAGGGCGGTTTCACGATACACGTTCGATTTGAAGCGGGGTTCGTTTGTTGGCCTGGATGGTCCGGCTTGTTGGGGTAATTGTCCGCGCTCGATGGAACTTTTATCCGTGCCAAAGAAGCGAGCCCCGGTCCGGTCCGAGACGCGGGTCTGATTGAATACTCGGGTGCGGTTCGTTTGATTCGTGAATGCAAACGGACCAGACAGCGGAACAAAACCGGGCAGATCGATAACGGGACACATGTCATAAAAAGACACACAAGCAGCAGGAGCAGGAGGTGCAGGTTTTGGATGCGATCACACTTCCACCAACACGACATGAAAATTGGGACTAGACTAAGGTTAAGCCCAGAACTAAACAGGGATAAGGTCAGGGCTAAACCAGGATTTAAACGAGAACAAATCAAGTCTGTATCAGAATGAAACAGGAGCCGTAACCAAAACCAAACAAGTGCAAGTGAACACACCCTAAAATATAATGAATTATGACTTAAAGTCCCTATGACAGGTTGAAATACTCATTTTATTAAAACACAGTTAAGATAATTATATTTAAGATTCTACTAAAGAATTAACCATTTTTATCCCATTTTGACCTTTTTTTTTGGTTTAAATTTTTACTTCCTGGTTGTAAATGATGACATCACACTAGGACATTATATAACTGTTACCTAGGAACCATGTCACAGAAATAAAAATATGTGGGAACACCTTTATTTTCTTGAATTAATGTTTAAAGGATCAGAAAATGTTTTTCTTGGTTGTAAATTGTCCCTGGTGTGTCTCCCTATAGTGTGATGTCATGTTTTGCTCTACTTCCTGTAAATTTCAACATATTTTTTAAACTTTTCTTCACAAACTGACATTTCATTAGTGTAAAGATATCATCCATATTTACAACAGGTTTTATTCCACCAAATCAAGTAAAAACTAGAAAATTATAAAACTTGTCATTCGCACTTTATACACACCTTGTTATATATATATATATATATATTTTTTTTGTAATTATCATGAATATAACTCATATTATGCATCATGTTCAGGTAACGTTGTCAAAAGTAAAACTCATTTGAACAAACAAACTGAAAAAAAATAAAATAAAAAAAGACAACATTAGACATTTCATAAATAGTTCTTAATCAGAAGAACCCGAAGAAGCTGCTATTAAATACATGTCGGAGAAACTGTGGCCGTCAAGTAGCTCATCATATTATCATTATTCATAAATACTGGACTGAGATTAATGAGGCGCTGCAGACTGTCTTAAACACTGACATTTAATTTGATTTATGTGGAAACAATGTAACAATGGACATGACTGCAAAAATAAGCAACAACAAGAAAACGAATGAAAGGAACTGCAGACTATCAGCTGCTCGACTGGACTGAAATAACTTTGGACATTTGCAAATTATAAACATTTACTCTGAACATAAAAATGGACAGATTTACTGGACACTGGGGCAGATGGAACAGATACATGCTGGGACATTTTTATTTTCTGGTTTATTCTTAGGACTTACTCTATTTCTCTTTCTTTTATAGATATATAAAAAGAAGAATAGACAAAAACACATTCTGTTGTCTAAAAAGAGAATGTTCGTGTTATCAAAATCAATATTGGGAACTGAGCCTTTTCCTTTGAATTTGAACTCCGACGTAAATAATAATAGTGTATATGTATGGAAGTCAAAGGAACTCCTCGAAAAGCCAAAGCTCTCGAGTTTCTTACGGCGAGCGATTCATCTCGAGCCTTTCTGAATCCATGCTTTTGCTCCTGCGGCTCAGGTTAGATGTGTCCGCAGCAGCAGCAGCAGCTTCTTCAAGACGAGGGAGTTCAGAGGGAGATCATATATTTATCCAGGCGTCATGGGACCGAACGGGGCCGGTGGAGAGGACAGGGGTGCGCAGAGTGAAGTGTGATTCAGCGTCTGGCACCTCGGAAAAACAAACAGCACCAGAGCTACGGACGTATGGATGGATATCGTCTCTGCCGGGAAAGACACCGGCGAAGGAGTGAGGATTACTGAATGGAGTGGCCGAAGAGGCTGATGGTTCTGCTGCTGCTGTAAGTTTGGGAAGGGCACGGCGTGTAGGTGAAGTAACAGATGTATAGGATGCATTTAAATGAATGACTTGAGAGGAGATTGATGGATATGCAAAGGTGACAGACTGTGATTGGCTTTTAAACATTTAAAGGTGCTGTACCTGATTTTTACTATCTTAAAAACGTGAAAAAACAGAACTAGTTTGTTTTAAGCTCTCAGCAGCGGCCCAGCGGTTTTGCTCACTTAACTAACGCCTTCTGAGAATCCTAATTATTCACCGCGATGAGTTCATAAGCACTTTTTGGTCACGGTAAAGCTAACAAACAAACTTCCTGCTTTGTGGAGAATAAATGCTCAATAATTATATGCAGACAGCACACAGAGGTCTCATTTTGACCTGAAGAGCTGCGTATATCATACATCTGTACTGGGGCAAAACAGATTTGATTTTATTACATGAAAAAACCAGGTACAGCCTCTTTAAACGATAGGAGCTGTCCGTGGTGCTGATTTTCTAATTTAGCATTTATCAAAAACTATAATGTGGTATTATCAATTTGTTGATATATTTTAAGACTATTGATGAATAAATGCTTTTTTTGTTTTGCTGTTGTCATGAACAGGAGCTGACCATGGTGCTGAACTTGTATATCATAACAATGATGTATTTACGTGACTGTTCGCATCAAATATACATTCAAAAACAGACAGATTGTGTGTTTTTGTTTATTTTCCCCAGTATTTATTTAATTATGTTTTATCTTTATCTCAGAGTTGTTTTATCTCCTGCCGCTCTCTGCGTCAGTCCGCTCCACAGAGCCTCTGTCCTGTCTCCTCTTTGGTCTCTGCAGAAAATGGGATTAAAAATTAACACTGTCTTCTCTGTGTGAGGCTGTGGGCTCTGGCTCTGTCTGGAGTTTGCTGCATTTTGTTCTGGTTTGAAACAGGGCCAGGTTTTTCAAAGATTAAAACTGCTTTCGAGCTTACACAGTGCGCCTTGATATCCGTGCAAATGTAGTTCAGAAACAGTGCTGCATAAATGATTGCACATGTTATGCAGGGAAGTGCAGGCTCGTTTTAATCGAGTCGAGATTTAATTGTTTCAAATTGTCGAACAAAGACTTCGGAGCAATTACTTCAGACTGTTTTTATTATATTGAGTTGCTTAACCCTTCTAGACACCCCTTAAAAAGTCTCCACAGTCATTTGGACATGTTTTTGAAATTACAACGTTTTCTCATCTGGAATGCATTTTCAAGTTGAGGGCGCTGGTTTGAGAAGCGAGGATACTCTCCTGAGCTGGATTAGTCCTGTGAGGTCACAGTTTTGGGTCATAGAAAAGACCCAAGGAAAAAATATCTTTGGATTGAAATGACCTCCCCATAAATTATAAATATTACATAAACACCCTCTGTGGATAAAAATGATTACTTTTTTATCTGTTCCATGTTTTCTCTAGAATTTTTAATGAATGTCTTTTCAGTCGTTATATACTTTATATCTTAATCTTAGATTACTTCTATCCTGTTGAAGCAAATGTAACGTAATTTCAAATTTTCAAAAATATTCAGAGCCTTGGAAGGTGAAAAAGGTGAAAAATGATATCAAACTTTATTTTTATACCTTTAGCATTTTATTTAGCATATTTAACATATTTTTTTGGTAATGTCCGTATGACAATTGCCACACAAAGTACTCTCTACAAAGTACTTTTTTTTTTTTTTTAATCAGTTTAATGTTTTCTTCTCTAAAATACTTTCTGACACAATAATTCAGTTATTATTATTTTTTTTAACCATTTTTTTTGTGTTAAATTTAGTTAAGCTAATCAAAATTTTAAAAACAACAACGACTAAAATAAGGCTTAAGAAAATAATTTTAAAAATCTGCCTTTTTTTACCTTTCATTTTCTAAAATGAGTACATTTCGGTCAAGATTGTGCTATTGTGTGATATATTTGTTCTTTTGATATTGATTATTTCTCAAGCCAATATTGCAATATAGATAGTTTGACGATGTATTGTGCAGCTCAGAAACATTTGATTTCCTCCCTGTTTCTGTTGTTTTGCTGAGTTCTCGTTTGTCTGCTGCAGCATGTGGCCTGCCATCAAACGTGGAGCACACTGTTTGGATTAGATTCAATGAAACTCTATTGATCTTCCACAGAATAACGGCACTGCTGCTGTAATAGGATTCAGAAAAAGAACAGAGGAAAGGAACAAAACAATCAGCCTCTCAAACAGAATGTAAAATAATCGATGATGACAAATGGATGAAGGCAGACGTTTTGAATCAGGAAGAGTTGCTTACATGCTACAAACTGGGACTGGATGACTAATCGGAAACAAATCAATGGTTAAATCCCAAATGCTGCACAATTTAGGTAATATAATGTCCTCTGTTATTTTAATAATCATCAATCATTATCTGAACCATAAACGGACTCTAGCACATGCCATTTGCCACGAAAACCGGTCTGATCACAAAGACCGTGTCACTACTCAATCAAAATGAGACTGGAAAAATATGTTATGGTATTTATTGAAAAATACTCATCAGCAATGCTTAGTTTATACATGAGAATTAATTGGTTAAATCGTTGGCCAAAAATCTCCAAGGTACAGATGAAATAATCATGTTCTAATTAAGTATTATCATTTTTGCAAACAACAATCTGCCCCGTCTTTCCATGTAGTTTAGATTTCTACAGTCCCTCAAATGTTAATATCTAAAATGTGAACTGAATCTTGATGAATCAATATTTGTGCCAAAATAAATTATATTCTAAAAGCCCCAGTTCTACATCATGTCCTTTGTGCAGTGTTTATATTAACAGAATATGGACTGGGAAATGCAAAAGTCGTTTGGACCAATATGGAATCAATAGTCAATAGTCTAAACCAATGTGAGCCTGAGGTCCTAACAGCTTGTATTGATTGTTACTGTGTCTGTTCTCAATTAGTTTCCCTCTTATTCCTGGTCATTTAGTGTGTGACCAGTCAGAGGGTCAGTGGTGCAGGGCGTCGCACTGAGGGAATAAAGATGTACGTTTTAGTTGGAGCCTTCAGTAATCAAACTGATAACATTAACTTTGTTAATCCTTTTTCACTCAGTGGATCTACAACGATCACATCACAAGAGTAAACACAGAGCAGCGGGACAGTGACATGTTTTGAACTGCACACGACACCGACTGACAGAAAGCCTCTGTAAACACGGTTTTAACACTGTTTAGCTATCTTAGCTTAGCTTGACCAGATCAATGGTTTCCCTCATCCAAAGAGCTGAATAATCCAGTCCATTTTATTCACTAAAATGAGATATAATCAAAGCAAAACTTCATCTGACCCACATTTACCGTGTAAGCATTTGACCGGTGTTGACGCCTTATATTATATGCCCTCATATGCAGCTTGTTCTGCGTTGCATGTTTCTGTATCTCTAGGTCTAAATTGAAGGTTATAGATTAAATAGACTATTGACTTTAGTCTAATAGACTTTAGGCAGCTGTTCTGCTGTGACAGCACGGTCTCAGTCCAGTGAACTCCACTGGTCTGTGACTTTGATCTCTGCTCCACAGCCATAACCTCACAGTAATAGATGAATAATGGAGTTTTAAAAATAAATCATGAAACATTTTTGTCAAATTAAACTTTGACACAATATTTTCCTGTGTGATTATGCATTATTATGAATTGCTCTCAGTGTATCTTTCCTACTTTCAATTTCCCATTAGCTTCGACCAATCAGGCGCCTCCGCCCCCTGTGCTGCCTCCGCTGACTCTGATGGACATTTTCAAAAGCTATTCCATCTTTTATTGCTCATTAGTCCTGTGTTCATAGAGACATAACATTGATTTAGCACGTTTTTAGCCTTTGCAAACTAATAACAAAGGATTAATGTTTAAATTATTCAAATTGACTTCCTGAAACTACTGTCGCTGTCACAGACTCCTGCTCCGAGCCTTACAGATCATTTAATTATTTATTAATGAACAGCAAGGCAGAATGTAATTTACTTTTCTGCAATAAAAACTGAATTCAAAGTAAAACATCTTTTTTCTAATTGTCTCTGTAAAGGCCAAGAAGAAATGATTTGTGTTTCCGGTCAAGAAATTGACAAAGTCGACTAAATAAATCCCAGTCGACATTCATCTAAATTATTTCTCATGTCATCCACATTTGTCCTAAAGTGCCTTCTTCCATAAAAACCTCTGACAATCAATGTAATAGTCCCTAATGCTTCCTGGCGGCCATCTTGGTAAGGTCACGCAAAGACAAAATGCACTTTCTGCATTTTTTGAAGCAAGGTTGAAGCAAAAGGTCTATAGATTTTCATTTTCAGAGGACATCTGCAAATACATTCGTTTAAATGCACTGAATTTAAGGCTACAAGATATCACAACTGATTTAAATTAATTAACTTCCTTGACAAACCAACTATTGTTTTTAATCAGATAACCAGATAACCCTGTAGTTTAGACCTCAACAAAAAAAAGACTTTAGCTGTTCTTTCCAGTGTTACTTCTCCCGGACTCTGGGTCGTACTTGCTGGGTTCAAATAGTACATGTAGGCAGAGTTCAACAACAGCTTTTTACAGTCACAGAGAAATTGGACCACGCTAAAAAATATGGACTCAGTTTGTCTTTCCCTCCAAAACGAGTTTACAGGCAAGAGAGTAAACGAATTCAAGCGCAATAACTACACAGCTTCAACTTAAATAACATAATATGATGTAAATGTTTATTAAAAAGTAAAGGTGTCGCTGCGTTTGATCCTGTATATACATGATAGGATACTTGAGAATTATAGATGTAATAAAAGCACGTTTTAATAAATGTCTACATACGCCAATGAGCATTGGCTTTACGTGGACACTGGAGACTGTGACTGGATGTGGATTTTTATTTAGCACAACACGCAGACGCAATAAGTGTTTTCGAGCGGATATAAATACCAAATCTGAGCCCGCTGTTCCTTGATCTTTTGTGTGCTGAGCTGACACACTGCACTGTAGAAGAACGCTGCGCAGAATACAGAGTTGTTGCTAACCTGTACCTGCAGTCGACCCTTCTGAAGCTAATGCGTGTGTTCTGCGGCGCTGGCATGGCAGTCCGAGCGATCGATTAAACGTACAGTGCGGACTAGAAGGGATCGGGTACATGCGGCTGATGAGTTTTGGAGAATCAAGCCGTGACATCTCAATCGATGCGCTCGGTTGACACGCACTTAGGACGTGGCAACTTATCCGATTTTCCCAGTGTTCATGTAATCGCAGTGACTGAAAAGACACTAGAGTTTATCGGCCATCGGTTTCTCTGGATTCTCTGGATCATCTCTGGATGAACTAGGGCTGTACGATATACCAAAAGTATTGATATCGCAATAATGGCTGACACAATAACGATATCTCAACAAATAAAATATATCGCAGTAACAGCAAAGTCTTCCATCTGATAGAAATGTTCTGTGTTTAAAATGAAAACATTTAAAAGGGAAAATCATGGATAAGATCTAGCTTTTTCAAACTAAATTAGCTTTGGTTTTGTATTTGTTGTTTTTCATTTTAATATAACAGAAATTATTTGGTGGAAAAATTAGTAGAATTACCGTGACTAGTCAACTATAAACAATAATTGCAGTCGTATTTTGATGACGGTCATCGTTCTCTGGACTAAACAGACTCTAAAACACAAACTTGAAGAATTTTATAACAACAAAAAATGACAAAAAAGAATAGACCATTTTTGATTTTCCTCAATTATACAATTTATTCGTAAATTATCTATCTAGAAGCCTTCATTCACAATATTTCAACATTTATTGGGTTAAAATGTTTCAATCTACAATAGGAATAATCATTGACTAGTCGACTACTAAAATATCGGTAGTTCCAGCCTTAATCAAAAAGTGTATTTAAATATCGCAATAATATCAATATCGCAGATCTTAGCAGCCAATAATGTCCAATATTGTGCAGCCCTAGTATCAACAAAAAATCAGATCATCTCCTGTGTCCTCTTCCACACTTTCTCGTTCGTGGCTGTAAACTTTGCGCTCTTTTCTGGCCCTCTCACTCTTTTCAGTTGAATCTTTAAACACCGGTGACGTGTCCTTGTGCGTCTCGGGCCTCTGATCGGCGCAGTAAGCAGGCGCTCGTCATACTCCATCACACAAAGCCACGCTGCGCTCCGACACTTCATTTAAGAGTCGGGAAAATCAATAGCACAAAAAGGATCTCTTCACCTCTTTACAGCAGCAGCAGCAGTAGATATGCCGGCGAGATTCATCAATCAAATTACGATTTAACCGCTGCAACCATTTGAATCACAATTTTTATTAAAGAATGCATTATTGAGGTAATAAAAAAGTCCTGCGCAAACTATAAATAATGAAAAAATACAATAGTTAATGCAGAATTCTCAGCATTAATCTTCACTAAAATTCTAAACTAAAACAAACGTAATGACAGTAAAGTAAAATATTATGCATTATTTGTATCATTATTAGCCTCTGACATTTTTTTAAGCTAGAGACCAAAACCAAAAATAACATGCTCAAATTATCGCTGCATAAAATATTGTAATCGAATCGAAATTGCAGTTTGTAACATGTGTTTTTACAGAAACCGCTTGTTGGATCTGTGGTGTAACTCTCTACAAACATGTTCTGAAATGCATTGGATTCTTATTGTTATATTATTTTATATTTCAATCTTAATGCTCCAGGAGTTGTTTACAATGTGCACACAGAACAGAATCCTTCACGATGCTTAAACTTCTCCCCAAAATTGTGCAGCGCTAACTCAAACCCATACTGTAAAAGAAGAAGTGCTGAGGTCTAGGTGTGTGTGCAACAATCGACTCAGAAGTGCACGGACGAGACATCCATTCAGTTTTATCTGTGTCAATGTGTTGTTGTATTGAGAAGCCAAAGAGTAACAAACAGAATCGTCACTCTGAGTCGATTTGTACACATTACAAATCTGGAATAAGGGCTGCCTCAAGTTAACGGCAACTAATCGTCAACTAATGTAGTAATGGAATAATCGTTAACTGGTTTATACAAAAGCATGCCGCAAGCTGGAAATAGGGTTTTTGACTCAAATTGAGCAGCAGTTGCATGAAAATCTTGTGGAAAATGTGTAAATGTCGTGTATTTGATTACAAAAAACACAAATTTATCCACAAATGTACTTCACCAGGGCCTCAAACTGCTTCAGTTCAGCTTCATCGGGGTAAATTTAGATCAAATCTTTTCATCTCGTGACTAATTCATCGCTAAAATAATCTTTAGTTTCAGCCCTATCTGAAATGGGTCCTGTTTTATAAAGTGATCAGGAAAAGGCAGAATGCACATGCACAACAGTGAAGTGAGCAGAGAATTTAAACTAAATCGAGTTGAGACAGAAATTAACCAACCGTCATCCCTCTGCTCTTTTCATAAAAACAAACCCACATTTTTTGCTGAGCAGGTACAGTTTTAGTCAATAAAACCCAGCGTGATTTCACATAAAGACAGGCCAGGTTTAAAATGATAGACTTACTCCACCTGGCACTGGCTCCAGCGCGTAAAAAAAGACTGAATAATGATAGTTTCACTGAGATGATTAAAAAGTCACTCATCAGTTACAGTTTCTAATGAGTTCAGCACATCCTCAATTCAATTTACATCGAGGCCATTCAACGCGACACCGGCCATTTAGGCAACATTAAACAGGGCAGAATGTAAAATAACTGTACAGTGTTTAAACAGTGGAGAATAGAGCTGCAAGACTGATCGGTCGTAATTAACAAACCGCAAAGACTCTTATTATTTAAGTGACATCATTCTTTTGTTCGTCTTATACTGATTAGAAGCTGCTCACCCTTTAGTTTATACCTGAACAAACAAAACATATTCTTCTTTGGTTACTTTTGCAGTTCATATTTTAATCTTTTCTCAAATGTTTATGCTCTTTGACTTGTTTAAAATGGGAATGTTGAAGAGAATTCTAAAATGTTAATAGTCAATTGAATTGCAATGCTTGTCTGAAATATCGCAGTTAGATGTTTTGCCAAAATTGTTCATCTCTAATGCAGAATGCAAAATAACAGTGCAGAATATTATATGATGTGGAATGTAAAATAGTGGCAAATATTCTCATACAGCGCAGAATGTTTAAAAAAAGGGTACAGAATTTTAAGGTCCAGCACATAAAAGAAGTACAGAATATTATACTATGAAGTGCAAAATATAAAATAACAGTACAGAATATTATATCCTGTAGAATGTAAAATATGGAGAGATATGCAGATATGCATATCACTGAGACGTTAGGAGGGAATTTCATTATTATTATTACGCAATAGTGTCAATACACTGTTTAGTTATATATTTCCAACTAAGTAAATTTTTTTAGTGGTACATATAAGGGTTGCACAATGAATCGAAATTTTATCAAAATCGTAATTTAAAAAGACACAATTAGCAAATTGCAAAGGCTGCAATAATTTCCTCCACGAAGAACAAAATATCCTGTTATTCTGCATAAAAACTAAACTAAACTGAACTACTAAAAACTAATCTTGCAGTTTAGATTTGTTAAAACTTCTGAAACAAGTAACTTAATGCGCCTAAAAGCGATGAAAACACAACCCAAACTGTGTTATTAAATTAAATTAAAAGCATCAAAAAAGCGGCTAAAAGTGACAAAAACATTACCAAAAGTGACAAAAATTTGATTTAAAGCGACAAAAACTACAACTGACAAAATGTGACTATAAGTGACAAAACCAAAACCAAAAGTGACTATAACAATATTAAAAGGGACAAAACGCGACTCAAAGCAACAAAACGCAACTGAAAGTGACACAGATGCGACAAAAATGCGACTCAAACTGAACAAAAATGCAACTAAAAGTGACATCAATGCGACTAAAAGTAACAAACCTTCTGAAACACATGATTCTTCTGTTTGTTTGTCAGTTCATATTTCTGTCTTTTCCTCAATTATCCTGGTTCCATTCATTTTTCTTTTGTACAATCCCATTATTAAAACATAAATCACAAATCTATACCGCGAATTGATCTGATTTTCAAGATATTTGTGAGCAATAAAAAAATCCAATATCCATCAAACTTACACTATGTACCTTTAATGCTCCTGAAGAAATAAACGCAAAAACATAAATCTTTTCCCATTGGCTCAGTGTGCGACTCTAGTCCTAATGTTTGTAAAACGATTCGTCTTTTTGGAGCTCAGAGTGTAAATGGGAATGCCCCTCCTCAAGGCCGTTTGTGGAGTCACGGTTACGATTCCCACACACAAATCAGATTTCATGACACGACAAGGACGCACCACCTCCTCATGTTCCATTCATTCATTCAGACTCTCCCTTTTTGCCGTCGCAGTCCTTGGCCTTGATCTGCTCCCGGCTCGTTTCTCTCGCGACCAAATTAGATTTACGTCGAACGACAACGCGCGCATTGACCTGAGAAAGCTGCAGGGGGCGCCACACGGGTTACAGGCAACGTGCGAGCAGTTTGTAATCAGATTATTCGAGCCAGGAGCGGGACAACGACATATAACAGGGCTGTTTAACTTTATTTTCCTGAGATTTTGTTTGGGAACGCACAAAATATCCCCAACACTAGATCTGTTTCAATAATGACAAAACAACTACTGCTATATTACATTTTTGTGAGAAAATAAAACACAAAAGGCTTTACCAACATTGCTCTTTTCGTTTAATAAATTAGAGCCGGACAACAGTTTTTGGCCCTCAGTATTTGTTATATGTATATTTTGTGTTAATTTATTGTAGAATGATAAGATTTGAGCTAGGATGTTCTAATTCGTCACATTTCAGCTTTTATTTGTAGCAGTTCATTATTTTTAATGAAACGGTGCATCTAAAAAAGGTTTTTCCTGGGATTATTCTGTTTTATTTCAGGAGCATGAAGGAGTTTCAATATTATACTTTATCGTGATATTTTTGTAGCAACATATCACACTTTGAAATGTGTTAATGTGACGGGTCAAACTAGGACCAGACTAGAGACCAACCAGGTCTGAACCAGGACTAACCCGGAATCAAACCAGGTCTAAACTAATCCTAAACCAGAATTAACCAATTAAACAAAAAAAGATACATATTTTAACATTTGGAAGATGTTGCGGCCCAGATTAGATCGTTTGCAGGGCCTGATCTGGCCCCCGGGCCTTAAGTTGAGGACTAAATAACAATATCTGGATAAAACAACTTCAGGATATACATCTTAGTTTGGGTCGGTAATTTTAGTTTAGTCACACTGAAAGACTTTAAAATAGTAACTAAAATACTGATGTTTTTTTCAGGTTTCAATTATCTGTCTCTTGCTAAATTTAGATATGCATTATTATTAATTATAAATGATTATCTTGATTGTTTTTTATGCATCCGATGACGACGTTTGGATGATAAAATGAAAATCCATCAGAAATGTGCTCAAAAGTGTAAAATTAAACTCAAAAGTACAGAAATATTTGAACTTATTTGAAAGAGTACGCCGCAATTTTGGATTCCTTTTTTATTTTGCTGTCTAATAGCTCATAATTTTTGCTCCAAACCCATCAGAAATACACAAAAAACAAGTAATAATCTCAAATAACCTCGATCTAATAACTAAATAAATGTTTAAAATGTAAACTAGTCATTCGTTTTAGTCTGGATTTAAATAATGTTCTTGTCAGAGCGAGGTGCCAGGTGATTAGACGAGGTGTTACATAATTAGAGTGAGCTGTTACAAAAAGATGAAAAGTGTGAAAATTGTGTAAAAAATCTTTGTTATTTGAGTAAAATACAATACATTCTACTTTTGTGAATGTTTGGTCTAAGCTGAAGAATCAATACAAATGATTTGGCGGTTTTGTTCATAACGCTGGATAACCCAGAATTTTAGATTTGTTTGTAAATATACGTCCCCCTGGTGGTGATGACGAGAGGGACATGAAGCTGAGGAGGCGTAGGTTTCTGCTGCTGCGATGGAAATGAGAGACTGTAGCTAAAATGGAAGAACGATGGAGGAGAGAGCGAGTGCGTTTGATTTCTTGAAATCTATCAGTGACAAAAACATGACTGAAAGCAACAAAAACTTAACTAAAAGTGTCTAGGAGCAAACAAATGACTAAAAGCAACTAAATTGTGACTAAAAATATGACTAAAATTGACAAATACGTGACTAAAAGCGACAAAAACTAAATGTGACAAAAACAAAGCGACAAAACCTTGACTAAAAACAGCAAAAACTTTATTACAAAAACATGACAAAGTGACAAACATGACAAACATGATCAAAAGTAACTAAAAACACAACTGAAGGCGACCAAAACAACACTAAAAGCAACAAAAATGTTACAAAAAGCAACAGCAAACAAACAAACAAACGGCAAACAAACGTGACTAAAAGCAACTAAATTGTGACTAAAAATGTGACTAAAAGTGACAAATACATGACTAAAAGCGACAAAAACTAAATGTGACAAAAACAAAGCAACAAAACCTTGACTACAAACAGCAAAAACTTTACTACAAAAGCATGACAAAGTGACAAACATGATCAAAAGCGACTAAAAACACAACTGAAGGCTACCAAAACAACACTAAAAGCAACAAAAATGTGACAAAAAGAGACATAAATGAAACTAAAAGTGTCTAAAAGCAACATAAATGAAACTAAGAGTGACTTAAAGCAAAAAAAACATGACCGAAAGAGACAAAAATGTGACTAAAAGCGACAAAAGTCCCGATACATGTAATTCTTTCAGTCAGTTCATTTTTCAGTCTTTTTGTCATTTCTCCTGATTGTGTTCAAAATGTGAACTCCAAAACGAATCGCAATCACAAAACTGGTCAGAAAAATTGCTATTGGATATGTTTTCCAAATCCTGCAGCTCTAATTGTGACCTAAAATCATCACAATATATTGATTGTGAATCAACTGAATAACAGAACACGTCTCCTTTAAATTCACCCCTGATTTTCCTGTTTTATCCTGAAGATTCTGGTCTGGTTGCGGCGCTGCAGACGTCAATGTTAACTGTGCTGTTTGCCAGATTGGACTGTCTGTGGTGGAGTCTTATTTATGTGTTTCTGTGTTTGTGTGTGATGGCCACATACATTTGCACTGTGTGAACGCCTCTGTGACTGATAGAGGGGCCTCGCTCAGATGCATTAGCTCTGATTAGAGAAGATCACATGACCAGAGACAGAGAGGCGGCAGGAAATGGTGTGTGCACGGCCTCCCTGTGTGACTGTGGCAGGGTGGTTATCCCGTCTCCTGCCGCTCAGTAAAGAGACCGTGGGTTGGCCGGGTTCAGACTTTATTAATCCCAACAGGGGCAATTAGTTTGAACAGTAAAAAAGTACAACAACATTCAACAAAACATACAACACACAGTGGAGCAATTCTGAACAAAAAGGAGCTTTAAAGGAAAAACATGTTGCTTTTTTAATTTGTTATTAGCCTTTAAACATGCCTTAAGTTTGGCATCTCATGTTTTGAACTAACAAAATGAACATCTGTATCTGGTTCTGTTTTCCCTGGCGCTTAGTTTAGACGTGTAGTGAATGTATTGTGTTATAGTTGCATGCATTTTTATTTTTATTTCTCTGTATTTTATTGGAAAGCACTTTGATCACCTTTGAGTGTTGTAAAGGGCTCTATAAATAAACGTTGATTGATTGATTGATTGATAAAACAGCTGAAGATTCTGGGATATGAAATTGGAAACACCTCAATTATCGAGTGTTTTTGATGGTCGGATTTTCAAACTACCATTCCTCAAACTAGCATAAATGCAGGTAAATGCAACTTCGGGTATGTATTTGATGTCAAAACATTGTTAGAACAGAGATAAATGCTCAAAAAAACACTACAGCAGAATGTGTCCTTTAACTCAATAAATGACAAACAATAAAAAGCCACACATCTACTTTATCACTGAGAGTTTCAATTTAAAAGGTGACGGCCTGAGGGCAGTAAAGAAAAGTCAGTTTTTACTGTTGTTAACACACTGTGCTCTGTAAATGTGTAATGTGTGAGTGATTGATTGTGGTTGGAAAGGCCGTCCAGAAAATGAAAACCTTTGCACTCAATTTGAAAAAAGTCGTGTTTGGCAGACTTCAGACTGGGACAATCTATGCCATGAGCTTTTTTCTCTTGTGCCACCATTCTATTATTTCTCACTCTCTGTGTTAAGTTCTGTGTTTCGTGTTCTGTTGTTTAAAAGAAAAAAAAAAGGAATGTAGCACTGTTTCTTGCATTACGGTTACATTACATTCATTCATTCATTCTCTACCGCTTATTCCCGTTAGGGGTCGCGTTTGACTGGAGCCTATCCCAGTGACTTTGGGCCTTAGGCGGGGTACACCCTGGACAGAGGCCAACTCATCGCAGGGTCAACATAATCAAATATTTGTAAATTGTAAATTGATTTGGCACAGTTCTGTCTTCTGCAAACACCAAAGTATCTTCTGTCTTTTTTTTAATGCAAAAATCTTGTTCCGTTGTTAACACCTTTACATGTTCTGAAATTTCGTTCAGTTCATGTTCCAGTCTCCTCTCAAATGTTCAAGCTCCTGAGTTGTGCTCTCACAAATCCAACAGCAATCGCAAATCGGCATTGGTTGTGGTCGGAAGGACTCTGGCGCAGATTGGCTCAAAGTTTCTCAGGCAAAACAAGGCAAGAAACTATTTATTATCATCAACTTCCCAATTTTGTTGCTCATTCCTGGGTCATTCCAGCCGGTTGTCTTGTGTACGAGGATCAGACAGTTAATTAAGAATGAATAGATTACTGATTATCTTCAGGCAGTGAATGAATACTAATGCATAAGTCTAATTGTAGATATGTTTCTTAAATAAAACTTGGGTATTGTTATTGTTAATTGTCTTACATTTCGTTGTACCTTTATAATGCTGAATTTCGCTCCAGTCCTGAACTGATAGTGAGTCCCCAGACATCCCTGGTTTGTGCCGGTATTGACTCTATTACCGTGGACATTGCTTGTGCAGTGGCATGCGTTGTGCAGGTAGAAGATTCAGTTGTTATTGGCATCAGCTGAGAGCAAATCACATGACACAGCAGCAGACGAGTGGGCTGTCATTGTGTGGCCTGTTTAATATTAATGCTGAGTATTTATATCCACACACGCAGAGCTGGGATCAAAGGGAAGGAGAGAGGGGGGAGAGTGGAAGAGAGAGGCGGAGGGAAAGAGAGACAGGGAGAGAAGAAAGAGCGGGAAAGAGAGACACAGAGAGACAGGAAGAGAAGAAAGAGAGACAGGGAGAGAAGAAAGAGAGCGGGAGAGAGGGAAGAGTGGAAAAGAGAGAGAAAGAGGGAAAGACAGGGAGAGAAGAAAGAGAGCGGAAGAGTGGGAAAGCGAGAGACAGAGACAGGGAGAGAGGGAAGAGAGAGGCAGAGGGAAAGAGAGACAGGGAGAGAAGAAAGAGAGTGGGAGAGAGGGAAGGGTGGGAAAGAGAGAGAAAGAGAGCAGGAGAGAGGGGAGAGTGGGAGAGAGAGAGAAAGAGGGAAAAACAGGGAGAGAAGAAAGAGAGCAGGAGAGAGGGAAGAGTGGAAAAGAGAGAGAAAGAGGGAAAGACAGGGAGAGAAGAAAGAGAGCGGGAGAGAGGGAAGAGTGGAAAAGAGAGAGAAAGAGGGAAAGACAGGGAGAGAAGAAAGAGAGCGGGAGAGAGGGAAGAGTGGAAAAGAGAGAAAAAGAGGGAAAGACAGGGAGAGAAGAAAGAGAGCAGAAGAGTGGGAAAGCGAGAGACAGAGACAGGGAGAGAAGAAAGAGAGCAGGAGAGAGGGAAGAGAGAGGCAGAGGGAAAGAGAGACAGGGAGAGAAGAAAGAGTGGGAGAGAGGGAAGGGTGGGAAAGAGAGAGAAAGAGCAGGAGCGAGGGGAGAGTGGGAGAGAGAGAGAAAGAGGGAAAGACAGGGAGAGAAGAAAGAGAGCGGAAGAGTGGGAAAGCGAGAGAAAGAGAGACAGGGAGAGAAGAAAGAGAGCAGGAGAGAGGGGAGAGTGGGCAAGCGAGAGAAAGAGGGAAAGAGAGAGAAGGGGGAGTGAGAAAGAGAGTGGAGAGAGAGATACTGTGAGAAAAAGAAAGAAAGAGAAAGAGCGACAGACAGAGTGAAGGGTGAGAGAGAGCCAGCAAGGGAGAGAAATAGAGACAGAGAGGGAAAGTGAGAGAGAGAAAGAGCGACAGAGAGGGAGAGAGAAAGAGACAGAGGGAGAGAGGGAGGCAGAGAGAAATATGAGAAAGAGAGACTGAGAGGGAGAGAGGAGTGGGAGAGACAAAGAAAGGAGAGAGACAGAGAGAGAGTGAGAGACAGACACTCACAGAGAAAGGAGAGAGGGAGAGAGAGAGACAGACAGACACAGAGAGCGAGAGAGAAAGAGAGAAGAGAGACAGAATGAGGGAGGAGGGGGGGTGAGGGAAAGAGGGGAGAGATACTGAGAGAGTGCGAGAGATGGAGAGACAGACAGAGAGACAGAGGGGTGAGAGAGAGGGACAGAGAGAAAGAGAGAGACGGATACACAGAGAGGGAGACAGAGACACAGCGAGAGACAAAGAGGAACGATAGAGAGCGTGGACAGAGAGAGGAGGGGGAGAAAGAGAGGAGAGAGACAATTTAGATAATATTGAAAGAGCAAAAATGGGCGCGAGATGAAAGAAAAGGAGAAATAATGTAAATGAAAGGAGAGAAGGAGACGAGAAGAGAGTGAGACGGGGAGTGGGAAGAAGAAGAGGGCGGCGTAAGAGAGATGGATGTCTCTCTTCGTGGCCCGACGACCCTCAGACCAAACAGTGTGTCGGCTCTTGTCATTTGTTTTCATTATATCAGACGAGTGTTAGTGCAGCGGCGCCTCACACTCGTGCCGTCCAACACATGATCACACACACTCACAGGATTCTTATTGGACTAAACTGCACTGGATATTGTTCATAAAACCTGCAAATGAAAAGAACATGATTTTAAAGTTTTGCCGTTCATATTTCAGTCTTCTCTCAGATCTGACTGTGTACAGAAGTAAGTTTGGACCAGATAGAGGAGCGAAAGTTAAAGTATCATAGAAAAATATTGAAGTTCCAGTAAAAATGTGCTTTGACAGCATTTCAGACTGATTTTGAGAACTACTGAAGCCTCAAATGTTGTGATTTTGATAAAGAATTTTGCAGGTTTTTCTAAAAACCTGGTAACTCTAAAATCTATAAGCAGGAGGTCACCACGTCTCACATCCGACAGAAAAGCACTTTACTTTGTAGTCCAGTTAAAAATTATAGTGCAGTAAAAATTGTCACAGTTGCAAATTTGGAAGAGCAAAATACTGATACAGTAAAATAGCACGATAAATGATAATTAAACTATTAATGCATCTAAAACAATAACCTTAAAGCAGGATATTTACACTAAACCCTTTTCCAATGTACAATATAAAATAAATAAAAAGAAGTAGAAGTTTATTTTTCAACTTTCTTGAGGTCAAATCTTATTGTACTGCAATTAATTAACAAAAAATTCTCCATGTGTGCAAAGGAAATGTACACACGGTAAATAATTTATTTAAAAAAAAAAAGGAATAGTAACAAGTATGCCTGCTCTCAAATATAGTAAAAGTAAAAAGTATCCGATGTACAGTTAACTTACTTCTTGGTTACTTTCCATCATTGCTGTGGAGTGCTGGATGTACTGGCGGTCAGTATTTTATTTGGTTAATTGTGATCGGCAATTGAACAATCTAAAAATATATGCAATTGTGAGCATTTAAAACCAAAATAATTCAATCAGCACACCAAGAAATTAAAGCTGAACGTAAAATACATATCTGGCTGTTTATGTCATATTAATTTGATCATTTAAAAAGTTTCACAAAGCTGGCCACAGACTGGAATGGTCATCTATTAGACTGTGTGAATGAAAGTGAATTCATATGATAAAGATATTGATAAGTCCCTGTGCTGTGGAGATAAATTCCTGTTCTGTTTTTCTTGCTTTAGACCAGATTTCATCCTGGTTTAGTTCTGGTTTGGCCTACGGATGAGCAATATCCGTTCTATAATTGGTCTCGGCCAAATTTCCCCTTCGACTGCAAAATACTGGCTGAAATTTGGCACCAATGTTGTTTTTTGTTTGTTTTTTTAGTTTCCCCAGTGTGTGCGCACCAATGTGTCAGTCCCAGATTGTCTTGTGGAACAATCTAATGAGCAAAAATGGAAATAGAAGACCAATTAGGCTAAAAATATGGCTTAATGTTTACACAAATTTACACTGTTCTTAATTTTAATGAAGTGAAAAGTGAAAATGTGTGATCTTTACTTTAACCAAGATTTGTGGACCTCGCTATATGGATCTTATCATCCAAATGAATCCATACTGGACCATCCCTGGACTAGTTTGAACCTGGTTTAGTCCCGGTCTGGGTCTTTTAGCTGTGGTTTTATAACAGATGAATGTTTAGGGCCAGTTGGTCCCCGTGTGGACAGGATGAATACATTAGTGTCATTTGATTTCACATCCACAACATTCGCAGTGTCGTACAATCATTGCGGACATATGTGACAGGGACATTTACATTTAAGCTCATGGATAATGCATCGGTCCGGGGAAAGCGCGGCGTTTTTAGGGATACAGCTGTCGTGATGTGAAGTGTACGGACAGCAGCGGAGAATGTGTGGATTATCGGTTAAAGGGAAGTGTTTTGTTTGGCAGTAGAGATAGACACAAGAAGGACAGTAATGATGTATAATTGGTTTCTGTCAGACATGTGACCTGTACGCCGCCGGCAGCCATCTTAATTATGGTCGCTAATCTAAACGAATGCGACTCCAAAGAAAATCTGCATAAACTGCTCAAATATCTGAACAGTCCTGATCCTCACTGTCAGCTGTGGCTCTGACAATTATACAACAACAAATGACGTCGAGCAACAGAACAGCTGCATTTTAAAACATGAGTGCGGTTTTGTCGTTGAGAGTTTTGTAGAAAATGCTAATACATGATTGGCGTCGGTGATTTGCACAAAGGTCAAACATAATGGACTCCGAGAAATCTTCTAACAACGGAAATATGCTTTGTAAGTGTCTGAAACTTTCCCTGTGCGCGGCGATAGTGCTGAACTAAATATGGAACGTTTGATTGATTCTGAGCTGTTAGTGCTTACTTTGATGAAGGTTTTTGTCAGTTAAAAGTCTGTGTAAAGTTATGAAAAAGCCGTTAAAAGCCCCTTTATCTGCGCCGACTGCTCTGGGAGACGTGAGTTTGCAAAAACCGACACATTTCAGGCAACATTTGGGTTTAGAAAAAAGCAAAATGCAAAAAGTGCACACTTGTCACTCTCCGTAGAAGCAATATGTCTCTGACCAGCCGCAGTTTACTGTAATTCTATTCTTGAGGATGTGACGTACCTTGGCATGAAGTGATTGGTGATATTGTTGACGCAAGACAAAATACTTAAAGGTGCTGTACCTGATTTTTACTGTTTTGAAACGTGAAATGTCTTTACAGCAGTCCCGGCATCCTAAATATTCACCACAATGAGTTTCACTTTTCATCAGTCTCTGCGCCCTGAAAAAAGTTTTGCCATCCTGGGTAAAGCTAACAAACATTAGCATGCTGATGACGCACTTCCTGCTTCTCGTAGAATAAAACACTATAAATAGATGCAGAGAAAGAGTTCATCCGAATAGATGCTTTTACAATATATCTGTACTGGAGCAACAAAGATTATACTTTACTACATGCAAAAAGTCAGGAACATGGCCTAGTTATGTTTTCATGTTTCAAAACAGTAAAAAACAGGTACAGCTCCTTTAACGGTGACATCTATAATATTTGTACAAACTTGTTAGTTGTCAAGTAATTGTCAGCCACAATTTCTGCTTCTGCTCCTAATCAGCCTTTTCATTATTTGTGTTTTTAGTGTTCCACAATCAGCGTTATGTTCACAATTAGCAGCAATCTCTATCTGCTTCACTTCAGAGACAGTGAACGTAGAATTATGTTGCGATATTCCAATATGGCCAATACATAATGAACCCAACCCTACACAAGTGATACAACAAAACTGCAAGGATCAGAGGGAGTGTTTGTGCTGAAAAGTACATTATTAGAGAACAAATTGTCACATGTAGACACAGGGCAGTATGATTAATGAAATCTTAATCAAATCAAGATTCAACAGTTTCAGTTCAGACTTTGGAGGAAGAAATTTCACTCTTCTGTTTTTCCCCTGTGAAATGGCAGTGTTTAATTTTTGCACTATTTAACTTTTTTGGGGAATAGTTCATCAACTTCTGATTTCTAATTTCCAATCTCCGAGCTGTTATTGCTCAGTCTGGAATGTTCCGCACTGCAGCGTGCCATTAAGAGCAAACTAAATGTGACAAAACACAAGGTTCTTTCATTAGTTTGTCTGTTCATATTTTGGTCTTTTTGTCACGTCTCCTGGTTGTGTTCAAAATATGAACTTTGAACACAATTCCATTATTAATGCATAAATCGCAAATCTAATCGCAACGGCCAGAAAAATCACAATTAGATATTTTTCCCAAATCTTGCAGCCTTATAATAAAACTAAAATTCAAACGTTAGGCTCAGTCCGTTTGTGTCTTTCTCTCGCCGTTTCCCTCGGCGCGTGTCTGTCGTTACATCTTATCGCTGCGTGTGTGTGTTTAAAACATGTCAGACCCTCCCCAGACGCTTCCCCTGCTCGGCTCCAGTCGTCGGGAGGGGGGGCCGTGCCGGTTTCCATGACGACGGCGGGCAGAGGAAAGCAGGAAAGACACACGGAATTTGATTCGATCTGGACAGTTACAGTTACAGCGTGCATGTGTCTGTCCTTCTGTCTTTTGAGTTTAATATTTATGTCTGAAATCGAAATGTTTTTAATGTTTTTCCTTCATTAAAACTCAAACTATTTATACGTATTTAGAAACGTTCAAAATTAGGTCCTTTTCCGGCTGCTCTTGTTGACGGATGTGCCGAGGGAGTTTATTAAACGCTCATTGAAATATCATCCGGAAGTAATTAAATTCAGCTTCTGCTACAAGAGTGAGTCGGTTAAGATTTATTTATGTTAATTTATTTTGCTTTGTGTGATTTTTAACTCAGGAAACATGCTGTTCTGCCCCGTCTCTGCTTCATTCTTCTCAACCGCAGGAAAGTTTAGCAGTTAATTTCATTTTTTTTTTTTTTTTTTTTTTTATTGCTTGTTTGAAAGTTTGACATTTTCAAAATTCAAATTCACAAAATTTCAACCTGATTATTTCTATTAGTGCCTAGACCCAAGGAGTGTTACAACAAAAATAACCATTTTAACAATATTCATTTTCGCTGCACCGATTTGTATTAAATATGATTGGGCCATTGAATGCGGTGACGTCATCTGAAACCCAGCAACTAGTCTAGAACTAAACATGCAAAACGAACAGTTTATAAAAGGCTTTGCACCTTCAAGTATAGTCAGGATACTAGCATTTCAGACTCGATTCGATACTAACAATCTCGATACCGATTTGGATACCAGTGTTCTTTTTTTAGGGCAAGGTTATAGACTGACATTTTCAACACGAAATATCAGTACTTTCTTTATTAAACAGTATGGTCCTTTATTAGTTTTGATAAATTGTTCACAAAAGATCAAATTTTGGACAGTAAAAGGGATTTTTTTAGTATCGATTTTTCTCAAAGTTTCAATACTTGTTTTAGTGTTGATTAGTATCTGATTTTCAATACTTTTAACAACACTACCTTCAAGTCTGATCTTTAAAGGAGGCATATGTTTATTTTTTTCAGCTATTTGGTATTGGACTATATTATAAGTAGAAACATAAGTAGAACATCATTATTTTACATTTTGTTCATTGTAAACTGCTAAATCTAAAACAACTTTGTAATTGAAACATTTCCTTTGACTTCTTGTTCAAAACTGCAGATGTGCATTTCACAGTTGTTTTATTTGAGAAAAGTGGCCATGTGACATTTCAGAACTTTACATCTGTCAGAGTTTTAGTTTTTCAAATAATCACGGCTAAGTACAGGGATGTGGGTGGGGATAGGAAATTCAGGATTTTTTTGAGCATTTGAGCTTCAGTTGCAGGACAAAACGGGATGAACTCAAACAAGAATGAACCAAAACACGACTTTGAGTAAACTAATGATGAGGAAACAGCTGTAACAAGATTAAACGCTCATTAAAGTTGATTTAGCACGAGACGACCCCTTTTAAAACATCATTTAGCAGCAGTTTTATTATGTTTCTACATTTGTAACAACAGAATGCTGCAGGACCACACAGATCTGCCGCAGTACTCCGTCTCTCCTGCTCCGTTTCTTGTCCTCGTTGGCGTTTTTATGTGGAAATCTTGTGGCTTTTGTCATTTGCCTGAAGCGCTGCGTAATGAGCTCCGCGCGGCTAATAGATACTTAATGGACAGAGGGAAACCGCGCTGTATCGGCCTCGGAGCTAAAGACCCAAATGAAATGTGAGGGGTTGGTAAAACTAATTATAAAAGTACTCCAGATAGCCATGATGCTAGCCACATTATACACTGCAAAAATACATTAGCGCTAATGACTTGGATTTAATACGGTTCAAAAGTCTCGGAGCACAAGTTTATCAAATGAGCTCCGTGAATTCAGAAGGAAACGGATCACGCTCTTAAAGGTGCACTGTGGAGCTCCTCCACCTGCTCTTCTGCACTGACATGTTGTTTGTCTGAAATGTAGGGCCGTAGTCTTTTAGTCGATTAATCGGTCAATGGTGTTTTAGTCAACCAACATTTTAATTAGACGATCGATTATTTTATTTCGATTAAAAGTATATATACGACAAAAACTGCAAAAAAGTGAAGATATCAAGTGGGTAAGTTAAGATCTTGGAGTGAATCATGAGTTTAATCAAATTTATATTAGGGCTGCAACAAGTTAATCGATGAATCGCAACTAATCAGTTATAGAAATGGTTGTCAATTAATTAAATAATTGAGATAACAGACTCCAAAACATTCTATGTACTGAAAGAAAAGGTTTTATTACTCAGACAAAGCAGGAATTGCACAAAAAACACACAGGAAACAAGTAAATTGTGTGTTTTTGATTAAAATTCTTGTTCATCTATGCCTTGACTTCAGCTTTGTCAGGGTAACAGTGAGTAAAATTCTCATAGTCAAGAGTCTGATTGATTAATTGAAGGAAAAATCGCTATACCAAATCACCAAAATAATTGTTAGTTGCAGCCCTAATGTATATACATATAACACACTCTTTCCTAGTACTTTTCTGTATATAATGTTATTTTTTTGTATGAACTCCAGTGCAGTTGTGTTTTTTGGTGCAGTTTGGGTCAGATACAGAGAGATACTTCATAGTTTTGCCACACCCCTTTTTAGTCGATTAATCGACTAAGGCTGGTCTTTAGTCGACCAAGAATTCCTTTAGTCGACTACAGCCCTACTGGAATGTTCCACAGTATGGCATTAAACATGTCCATTTTGCATTTATTCAACTACACGAGTTTTTGTTTGTTGCTAAAATGCATTGAGGTGACCCCCTCTCCACAGAGCTGACCTGGTTTTCCCCATGAAGATAGACAAGTTTAATGCCATAGTGTGAAACATTCTAGAAAAAAAAGCTATAACATCTCCATGGAGAAAAGATCGTCCACAAAGGTCGTATAGAGCGCTGAAGGTATTTTTGTTTTTCCCTGTCGACAAATCTTATTTAAAAGCGCTATACCAGATTTTTATTGTTTTAAAATGTGAAAACAGAACTAGTTTATGTTAAAAGTCTTTACATCAGTCACATGTATCAGTCACCTTCCACAGCCCTATTTAAGAATTCGTCAAAATGTCCTTAGTTTACTCAATTACAGCCCTTTACATTTATTTTGTTGACATGTTTGTGGTGAATTATTAAAAGCTGAATCACCCAACTTTTCTTTTTTTGTTTTCTTCCCAGAAAGTGAATTGTAAAAACAGAACTTTGTGACAAAAATCAGACCTCTAAACACTGTTTTCATCTCATTATAAAACCTTTCATCACTCACAAACACATAGAAAGATCCATGTTTGTCAATACCTTTTGAGATGAGAGCTGATTGGCTGTGTGATGGTGGCTCACTGGCTTCACTTAAAATGACCACAAAACTGTTAGCGACCAACAAAAACGTGCGTGTGAATTCTAGCAATGTGCCGAGGCGTCTGTGAGAGCGAGGGATACTTTGGAAAGATGTATTCACTTTCTCCTTTCATGGCTTGAAAATCAGGTGCGCCAGCTTTAATAATATGCTTTTATCACTGAAACCAACCCCACAGTTTGTCTTCAGTTAAAATGTCCACGGCTTTATGTCTGACCCAGCTCCACTCGTCTGTGCACCGGCCCCTCTTGCGCTGTAATACATTTGCTTGTTTTGACTTCCACTGCCGCTCTTCTCTCCGTCACTCTCTACATTTGCACTGAAGTGGGTTTGCAGTGACTCCAAAGCTGCATTTCCAGGATTAATTAGGCCTCAGGACACAGAAGCAGACGGAAACAGGCCGGCGCTAATTTGTGTAAACAAGAGTCACACGCGTTTCAGATACGAGCTGCGACGTCACATCATGATAATAATGGAAGGAAGACTGTTTGTCTAGTGTGAATGTTCCTTAACCAGGATTTCAACAAACTGTGAAGAATTTGGGTTTTACGTTTATGTAACTTTTTCCCGCTTTTTTGGCTTTTTTTACCTGATTTTCACCTTGGATGTTATTGCTTAGCCTTGCATTTATTATTATTATTTTTTTTTAATTGCTAAAGATATCGAACAACCTGTAACTTGGCCTGGTTGTACCGCCCACTCATCTTCACAAATAGATGAGCTTAAAGGACACATATTATGCATCATTTGTATTTTTTTGACCATTTACATTGGTATTAAAGAATTTTAAATGCTAGTAAAAGAACGCTGTTGTAATGAACGTGATTGGACGATAGAAATGCTCAGTGTATTGATTAGGGATGTAGTCGACTAAATACATTCTTGGTTGACTAAAGACCAGCCCTATCAATCGATTAATCTACTAAAAGGGGGTTGTGCAATAATATCAAAACTGTAAAATATTTCCACGCATCTAAACCAAAGTGCACTCTAAAGAACACAATGGCAGAGGAGTTCATGCAATAACAACTATATACACAGAAAAGTACCAGGAGACAGTGTTCTCATATGTTAAGACTCCAAAATCTTCAGCTAACTCACTTCATATCTTCTCATTTTTTTCCATATAAATCATTTTAGAATAATTTAATAAAAATAAAATGATTCGTCAACTAATAAAAATCTTTGTCGACTAAGAGACCATCGACCGACCAATCAGCTAAACGACTAAAGGATTATAGACAGTATTGCACCTTCTCCAGTGCATTGACTTCCAGTAAAATTCTAAAATTAAGCTCTTGATTAATTTAAGACATGTTCTGCCGACCGACTTAAATGGGGACATGGCAAAAGTTCTAATTTCTATTGCATATTACTTTGCATCTGATCCAAACTGCACTCAAACATGACAACTGCACAGGACCGCAAAAACAACCACTGATGCAGAAAAAAGGACTATTTACATTATTTGTTCACATTTGCCTTTAGTGCATAACTGTACTGTCTGTTTTGAATTGTTTTTTTACATCTTTTAATCTGCTGTCGGAAATAAATCAATAAATATAGTTTAGTCGTTGCTGTTGAAAAGCGTCATCTAAATAATGTTAGATTGATTAATATAAAACAGTAATCTAGTGAATCATGCATTTTTTTTTGCATTTTTACATAAAAATACCTTCTTCAGCTACTATTTACTGCTTCCTGCTGTTGTCTCATAAATCCTTATAATCTAAATAAAATAATTAATCGACTAATACACATTTTTATCAATTAAGACACTGTTTTTTTTTTTATTGTATCACTTTGAGATTTGTGTTCCAATGAAAATGCTTTATAAATCAAATCTATTTTGATTCAACAGGATTCAACATAAAAAGTGTGAATGAAGAAAAATACAACTCCAGGTATGTTTTTGATGAGTCTACAATGTTATAACATGATGCGCGTGGACACAAGCAGGTAGCAGGCAGTATCTCCACCGGAAAAGTACATTGTGCACCTTTAACCACCTTTTTGCATTTCTTTTGATTAGTTTTCTGTTGCTGTTGTTTGCAAAGTTTGATTGGTTGATTGCAGGATTGTATAAAAATGATTTCTCTGAGACTTATCACATTGAACAAACAACAGTCTCAATAAACATTACAGACGTGTGCATGATACAGATTGTCTCTCTCCTCTCTGCAGTCTTTTCCATCGGCACGTAAATGTGATAATGGCCTCATTCATCACTGTTTAGCCCCGTAGTCCCCGGCGTTAGCGCTAATGCTACGTTCGTTTCTCTAACCTGAACATTTATATGCACCGCCACGTGACGCGCTGACAAACGGAGGAAAAAACACGAGGAGGGCCAATTAAGAAGACTGATGTAGCGAGACAAACTCAATTACGGCCCGTAGCATAATTAGGAATGAGTGAATCACTGTTTGGAGGAGAGGAGGGAAAATGAGAGCTAAAGGACTTGAAATATGGTGTTTTGAAAAGCTAAGGGAGTTGTTCCAGTGCGGCAAATTGGATTACTTTGTGAAATTGTTCAAAATTGGACCTTTCCTGAATAGTTATGAATAGTCTTGATCTATATCACCAGTTTTGCATTGACAATTACCTTCTATTGTCTATAAAAAGAGTGTTATTATCGCCGTGAGCACTGAGCCTGTTCAAACTTGAGCTTGAAATTGTAGTATTCTAATTGGATGCATCAGTGGTGGACTTAACATTAAGCAACAGGCCACAATTGCCTTGGGCCCCCGACCTGAAGGGGCCCCCAGTGGGATGCCTTTACTATCATAATAGACGCAGCGCTTTGAAACAGTAAAGTGCAGTGTACTTTCAAGCAAGAAAAAGACCAACAAAATAGTCTGGGATTGTCAAATGTACAGTATTCATTCTGCCAAAGACTCCCAGATAAAGCAAATAGTAAATAAAATATAACATGATAAAATTGCAAACGAAAACCATGTATTTAAATCAGCTGAGCATGTGTTAAAATGCACCAACAAACGGGAAATATAGTCTGATTTCTTAAGCATCACAAAAAGCTCCTGTTTATAGCTGTTTAGAACATGTAGCTGTTGCTCATATAAATTAATTTTTTTCAATAGGCCACCACATGCTAAAAAACAAAACAAAAACAACCAAAGTTACCTACAAGAACAATTCAAGAGACACGACAGAAACTTGATGAGGAGGAGCCTGTACTTAATATTTCCTGTTCCTTGTCCTGTTCCTTGGTCCGCCACTGGATGCAGTCTATATTTTCTATATTTACACTTTGACGCGACTTCGGATCATGCAAGTTTTGACAATATTTGTGGTGGAAATTGTGAATGTTTATTTACCATCAGTATGGAATGAAAAGCGTTGAACTTGGGTGACGACCTTGTCAATATGTAGGCCTAAGAAGAATGGCAAGTTCAAGTGAAGTCCAAACATCTGGTAGCTATTTTAATTTCGAATAAACTACTTCACTTTTAAATGCTCCTGGATGATTCATGCTGAGTTGCAGTTCCAGTGTGGACGTTGGAGTGACGTTTTTGAGTTTCTGTGTCTTAAAAATAATGAGCATTGTATTCCAGTTTATGTACAGTAACAGCTCATGTATTAGGAAATAGCTCAAATCAGCCAAATGTAGATCTAATTAAGTTAATGTATTATCCTGGACATTTTTTTTGCATTTAACATGTATAAAGTACAGTATAATGTTTGAGAGTGAATTTTTGTCGCCATCAGCTTTGTGTAGACATTAGTGACGTTAGCATAACAGTGTATTTATAACTGCAGAGGATCAACGGCAGCGGTAGAACAGGTTCACAGACACTAAAGGGAGAATAACACAAGTGCTTTCAAATGTTTTAAACTCTGTTCTGTAATGTTCTTTCCAAGTTTGAAGGCTGTTTAAATTTACAAGTCAGAAATCAGAAAATCCTATCTCTAAAGACAACTGGAACACACCAGCCGCACTAGCGTGTTAGTGTCATTATGTGGACCTTTCCAAGTAAAGCAATAACATTTCATAACATATTTATTTATTTGATAGGACTAATTAGTTATTTGTTTGTGTAATTGTATGTTTTTTGCCTTCATCCATCTAAATCTACAGATAGAACTTAACCTGACCTGTTCAATGCGGCTGGTTTTCAGTTATTCAATTGAAACATTTCCTTATCGTCGTGTTTGACTATTGGTTTGTCAGGATGCACAAAAATGTTGGCAAAATCCATGACAAGAAGCACGTCGTCTTATGGTTTAAAATCTGGAGAGGACACAGACGGATGATCCGGGGAGAGGCTGAGGATGAGCAGGATTTTGGGGATAAATGTCAGAAAAGATGGCTCTGAACGAGGAGGGAAGGGGAGTGTTAGAGGGAATGACAAATCAGAAGAGACAGCCTCAACAAGGACTAAAGCAGGACTGAATCAGGTCCAGATCTGAAAGTAACCAGACTAAACCAGGTCTAAAGCCAGACAAACACCAAACATGCATTTCCCAATTTGACACTTAGACTAACAATAAAACCAGGACTGAACCGGGATAGAACCAGGACTAAACCAGACCTAAACCAGTACTATACCGGCCAGGACTAAACCAGAAACCACTCCAGGACCTAAACCACAACAAGATCAGGACCAAACGAGGACTAAAACAGGACCAAATCAAGTCTACATCAGGCTTAAACAAAGACCACTTGTATCAACCAGAATAAACCATAAATAGGACTAAGTTTGGACCAAACTAAATTGACCTTATTCCGGAGGTTGCCTTACACACCGCCGTCTTGTTTCCGTTGTATTAGTTTGGAGGAGACGAGCTCAACAGAAAATAAGTTCTACATGGACTAAAAGCCGTTTTCAGACTGACCAGGAAATCAGAGCATTGTTGACTTGTTGTTGCTCGTGTTCATTAAACATTTTACACAAATCAATCTACTTCATGTAACATTTTAGCGGTGAGACTTTTCCCTCGTTCGTCATTAGCTTTAACGGAGTTCTCGTCAAATGGAAGTGCGTTTACAGACGGAAGTGCAAAAAACGGCAAAAGTGGGCGGGGCAGAATAAGGTCAATAGGGCAGGTACAAGACTAAACCAGGATGAAACCGAGACGAAACAGAGACTAAACCAAGGCAAAACCAAGGCTTAACCTAGACTAAACCAAGACCAAAGCAGAACTTAACATGTAACTAAACTCTACTATACCAGTCAGGACTAAATCATAATTTTTTGACTAAACTCAGACTAAACCAGAAATGGGACAATCCCAAAACTGGACTAAACTGGGATTAAATCAGGTCTAAATTTGGACTAAACCAGAAATAGCACAACCCCAAGATTATATCAGGACTAAGCCAAGTCTTAACCCAGTCTAAACCTAAACTGAACAACATATAACTAAACTTAGACTAAACCGGGAAGGACTGAACCAGAAAACGGACCACTCCAGGTCTAAACCAGGACCAAACCGGTATAAATGACAAATGAGTTTCGACTGGCAGTGAAGTTCCAGAGCGCAGGGGCCACGGCGGCGAAGACGACCCGGAGATGAATGAGTGTGTGTGGGGTAAGTGAGCAGGACAGGGCAGTTTACGGTGCGTCCCGGAGAGATGGCGGTCGATTTTGTCTTGTCCCTCCTGAGGCCGACTAAAAAGCAACAAGAGGTTTTGATAAATTGCTCCTGACATGGAACAAAGTTATGTCCAAATATAAGACTTGTTGCAGCTGATCTTTTCTCAACGTTATGCTTTCTGTTTGCGCCTTCATCATTCAGCTGTTTACTTTTCTTTCATTTTCATAGTCAGGCTGAAAATGATCTGTTACTCTGCTTTGAGTTTTTTAATTGAAAAGAAAACTACATCAAACTATATTGCACTGGGAGCCTGTTACAGTTAAACAATGTAGCTAGATGTTTAATTGCTGTTTTAGTCTAGGGCTGAGGGTTATTGCAAAACAAAGAAGTAATTATGACTCAAAGCAGCAGGAGGAGCGGCACAAAATATAGATCTAAATGTAGAGCGCGTCTCTGTTTGAGTTTACTCCCGAGTTTGCTCTTCTGATCGGTGCGTAGAACAAAAAAGCAGGAAGTGGAGGGACAGGAACATGAGGCAGGCGGGACATTTTTTTACGTCTGACCCTGACCAGCTGCGAGATGAAGTCTGTCCTGTGAGTATTTATGCCCTTTCCCGTCTCTAAATGTGGTCAGACTTCATTTGATTCTGCCGCTTCGTGATCCCGGGTCCTGGGTCTGTTTTTATAGCAGTAAAGGTCATTTATGCTCATATTTATTTTCTTACCTAAACAGCTCCAAGCGTGGCTATCATAGCTTCATTTATACTTCCATCCGTTTCTAATGTCAATGCTTTTGTAAATAACCACCAGAAGGCGCACAAGATAGATAGATAATTGAACAAAGCGGAAGAAAAAGAAAAGAAAAACAAACATGGAGGCACTGACAGCAGCTTTTAGATCACTTTTGTTGGAAAATTACAAAAAACAAACAAACAGGTGAGCGCTAAAGCTGCACGATTCGGGAAAAATATCTAATTGTGATTTTTCTGACCAGTTTTGTAATTGTGATTAGATTTGCGATTTATGTTTTAATAATAGGATTCTTTAAACACAACTAAGGAGAACTGACAAGAAGACTGAAATTTTAACTTACAAACAAATCAAAGAATCATGTGCTTCGGAAGGTTTTATCACATGTTGGTCACTTTTAGCAGCGTTTTTTCTCCTATCTTTCTCCTATCTATCTCTATCTTTCACGGCTTCGCTGCGTCACAGATTTTTGTTTTTACAGTGCGGATATTTTTTACAGTGCATTGTGCTCTGAATCCTGATTGGCTCAGGGGCTTTACTGTTGTCTAGTTCTCAAATATAATCCAAGGTGGCATATCCGTTTATAAAAATCTTCTTGCTCAGAAAAAGAAAGAGCGCCAACAACTAAAGAAAGACTCGTGCGCCTTCAGTAGAAATAGATGCTACAGTGGAGCGGAGTCAGGACCAAGAGGCACAGACTGTGAAATACGCCAGTGACAATGTTTACAACCTTGTATTACTAATATAAAATTTTGGGCTTTAAAACAGGTTTTGATTTTTGGTTTCATTCCATAGTTCAGTATTGCATTGTAAAATAATAAAAAATAAAGCTGACTACTTCACGGATTTCACTTTTCGCGTGTTATTTTTGGAACGCAACTCCCGCGATAATCGACGGATCACTGTAGCTGCGTTTTTGTTGCTTCTAGCCATGTTTTTTTTGGTGTTTTTAGCTTTTAGCCTTTTTTTTGTTGTGTTTTTGTTGCTTGGTTCCGAACATATTTCACACATCCAAACTATATTTTATGTAGAATAAAAGAGACTATTTTGTTGTTTGTGCAAGAAATGATTGCACTTCTTAAACTGCAATATGGGTGATTTGCTAAGTGCGTTAATTCAAATTGCTATTTCGATTTAATTTTGATTAATTGTGCAGCCCTAGTGAGAGCAGCGTTTATTTGTTTTGCAGCTTGTTCTAGTCCCTTTTTTGAGCCTCCACTGTCACTTTGTGTTCACTACTGTCCCCGGTGGTCAGCACATGTACAGCTCTGTTCCTACACAAGCTGTGACCAGAAAAAAACCCATACAAACCCAATGATGGACAAAAGGACCAACAGAAGCCTCTATCTGTGTGTGTTAAGAGTCTCAAACTTTTAAGCCTTATTGTCTTTATGATCACCAAAATGCATCCCTTGTCGTCTCTTTGCTCTGGCGATTGGCCGCGGGATCGACGAGAGGTGATGGGAAGGTAACGTCCTCATTATGCAGGGTTTGAGGTACAATTATAATTCTTGGAAATAAAACCTGCAGCCAACACTGTTTATGAGGAAAATGTGCTCCGGCCAAGTAGAAACAAAGACGCTGGGATTAGAGAAAGACGGAGAGAGAGGGAGGGAGAAAAGGCTAGCGAGTGAGAGAGAAAGAGAAGGAGAGAGAGAAAAGGAGATGGAGACGGACAGACAGTGAGGGAGAGAAAGATAAAGGGAGAGAAAAAAGGAGAGAAGGAGGGAAAAAGAAAGAGGGAGATAGAAGGAGAGAGAGAGAGGCCCCTGAGATTTTAGGTAGAGGGTATTTTGGTCTTCGTCTTCCCAAACGCTGAGTTCTGGTTGTGGCTAAATTTAGAGCGTTACACAACAAAAGGCCCAGAACAGCAGCCAACGCTTCAGTTTGGCAAATTTATCTTTTTTGTCTAAATTTGCTGCAGATTCACACAGAATCACACAGACGCCGATGCTGTTAATACAGATTTAAGTGTTATGCTCAATCCTGTTTCTGAGCTTTTAGAATGCATCAAAAAATAAACCGAGAATTTCAGGAGGGAAATATATTGTCAACAAGATAATATTGAAATAGTTGTATTGTAGATATGCAAAACTGAGTATTGTCAAGTCTAATACAATCTAATACAAAAAACTGCAAGATGAGCTGATAAAAACAGACAGTGATTGTTCAGTGCATTCATTTTTTCTTCAAGGTAAGACACTGCAGGTGAACACTTTAATTCAATTAATATCAATTTAATACTGGTTCTCTAATTAAATTACATAAATGTAAGGTTTTTGTCATGTAATGTTTTTATATAAAGATAAATAAAACAAGTTTATGTGTAAAAATTGCCAAAATTGCACATATTCCAAATGATGTTGTTGTTTCCACTTAAAAACTATTTTTCAACAGCAAAGTGACAAAAAAATATATAAGTAAATATATAAACAAATCACGAAAATGTAAAAAATGAAACTGCAATAGGACCTGCTTGCCCTGACATTTACAGGCAAAAATATGTATTTATAATCTTATTATTGTTATCAGGACAATATCAAATTTCAATAGTACAAGTGCGAAACATCACAATGTATGAATTTATTCATGATTATCGGCCCTTTGACCAAAACACAATGCTTAATTTTCTTTCAGTCACAAGGCTGACCGTTCCTCTCTGGCTTTATGGAATAATCTTCATCTTCATGAATAATCAGTCAAGAGCTGCTGTTTGTTTTATTCACTCCAGCACAATAGGCTCTGACCATTACTACTCCTATTATAATTGATTCTAACTCTTAAGTGTTTCAAAAGTATCTCATTCTTCTCCTTCTCTGCCTCCTCACTACTATGTTTGTGCCTAAATCCGTCCAAATCCGAAGCGTTGCCATCCCTAACCCTCCTAAGCCCTTCTGAGATCCACTGACTTGCATCCTAACTCCTTCAAAGCCTTCTCCCTCTCCTTTCCTCCTCGCTCAGCTCCTTCCTCGTGTTTAGCACTAATTAAGATCTCAATTAAGATTCCCTTTTGGCCCGGCGTTGACCCCTGGTGACCTCTTTTCATCAGCGCGACAAGAGGAACAAGGAAACGAGGAGCGACTTCGGGGTTATCAATAACGGGACGCACTCGCAGTCACCTCTGAGCTTCAAAGTTGTTTTTCCGCTTAGCGTTAGCGTCCCATTGTTTTTGTCCTTGTGATGATGCTAATTTTGTTTTTGTTCACTTCATGTTGAGGTTTAGGCTGATGTCATGTGCAGTGCTCTACTACAGCTACTACCTACAGTGGTGCAAAGTAACTACAAATACTTATGTTACTACTTGAGTATTATTTGGGGTAATTGTATTTTTAATTAGATTTTTAAACCGGTAATTGAGGATCTTTCTACATTATTGTAAATAGTTACATTTGAAAACCAAAGGAGCACTGTACATTTCATAATCGTCCCAGTGCAGAGTTTTTTCATGTGTCTCAGTTCCTTTCTAAACCTGCAAACTCACATAACTGCACTGCATCGTCTGCTCTGATTGGCCGAAGGTAAACAAATATGCAGACTGCTGTTTTTATCTATTTAATTAACTAGTTAATTCAACTTTAAATTGTTTTTATTTTAAATTTAAAACAATAATATACTGACCTAAATGCTTTTAAAAGTAACTACTCCGCTCTGCTCCTCTAGTACTTTGATTACTTTGAATCACTACTGCCACTATTTTTACTCTTTATTGAAGTCGCCTCTACCGTTAATGCCGTTACTACTTCTGCATAACTACCACATTGTACTACAGTTATCACTAATATTTACTACTACTCTTGCTGCAAATACTGCTTTTACTACTGTCTTACCTCTTTGATTACTTGTATCTGTTACTTCCAAATTACTATTACTGCTACCTTATACAATTTCTACAGGTACTACTACTTTGTGTTGTTCTAACTTTATTTCTGCTTTGCGTTAGTGTAACATTTCTGTGTCCTTGTGCTAAATGCTAATTCTGTTTTTGTTGTTCGATTCATGTTGTGATTTAGGCCAGTGTCAAAAGTATTTTTAAATTTAGCCTGAAAAAGAAAAAAAAAAAAGTTAATAATAATTGTTTTTTTTTTTTAAGGAGTTTTTCAGAACTGCTATTGCTATGACTTCTACTAAAATGGCAACAGTGACATGGTTAGCACAGGCACCTGGGAGTTTGCATGTTCTGCCTCTGTGTGCTTCGGGTTCCACTATCACTAAAAACATATATATTTCCCTGTGTAAAAAATTGGCATTTATACAGGTTATATACAGTATTTTCCACACTATACGGTGCACCTAAAAGCTTTCAATTTTCTCAAAAAACTGACAGTGCGCCTTATAATCTGGTGCGCTTTATATATGGATCAATACTGAGCCGCAACTACGCAACCACAGCCACTACTGTAGATTCTATTCTATGCGCCTTAAAATCCGGTGCGCCTTATATATGAACAAAGTTTTCAAATAGGCCATTCATTGAAGGTGCGCCTTATAATCCGGTGCGCCTTATAGTGCGGAAAATACGGTGCTAAGTTTTATATTAGGGAGCATGGTATGAGTGAGAAAACTCTGTAGATTCAATGGAAAACACAACTTTTTCCCTCTTTGATAACGTTTCCTGCTGAATTATGTGTATTTTAATCACAGCTAATTCAAACCGAGTCACAAATGAGTCTTAAAGTAGAACTAAGTTACATTATTACCTGATTAATGTCTTTGTAAATCTGTGCGGTGGTTATACATGTATTTACGGGCGTTTGGCGCTCCCGTCGTCGCCCCCTGCTGCGGAAAAGCAGTTTTGCATTTTGCTGACATCGACTCAAAGACCGCTCTCCTTTTAAAAATATTTCAAGATATATTATTTATTTATAGAAAAGTTAACAAATTGTTCTGTAGATGCTAAAATTCAGCAGGACGTTCGAACAGTTTTTTCTTGTGTCTGAACAAAACTCCTAAAGTCTGTGTTTGTTCTCGTAGCTGTTGAACGGTGGATGATAGAGCAGCTCTTCCACATTAAAGTGAATGGATTGCGCTCTACCACAGAGGCCCGTTAGTGTTAGATGTTCCTTCAGTGTAGAACCACAACGCTTCGGTAAATAAGATTCTTACTTGCCAAAACTATTGTTACTTTTGTTTAGATGAGACCGAGTTACTTTTTTCTTATTCTATTTAGTCATGTTGTTGTGTGCCAAACAACGCAATCCAAATTTCAAGTACTGCAGTCTTTGTTAAAGTGAAGTGACTGCAGCTAAAAAAGGTGACGTTTATGGTAAAATGTGCAGGTTTATTTGGCAACAGTGGACAGCGCTCCTGCCTGTGTGCGTCATCTGGAGAGACGGGGAGAGAAAGAGAGACATGCAGGAAAGACAAAAGGTCCAGGGGGAAAACACAAAACAGCAGTCACATTCACACGAGACAGGAGAGACAAGAGAGGCAGGAGAAAGGGCTGGGGCTGTGCGATATAACAAACAAAATTATTCATGGTTTTTTGTACTTTTTGTTCACGTATTGAAATATCACATCAATTTTATGTTCAGTTATTATCATTTCAAGCATTCAGCATGAACAAGACAGACTTTAACAATTGCCAAGACAAATTTCTTCCGATACCCAAGCAGATAATTAAGAAATGACTGAAAGTGCATCTTGATTAAAATGTTGATTCATTGCGCAGCTTTAGAAAGAACTGTAATAGACTACACTAGGTAAAACACTAAAGTAAACTAAATGTTAATGTTTCAATCAAAAAATAAAAGATCTGTAATTGAAGTATGTTTTCTCTACTGATAATTGCTACTTTGGAGGATATTTTACGAGGACTAGCACTTTAAAAGAGCTAAATTGCTACAACTTCTGTTACCACTACTACTTATTCTAGTACCATTAGTTGTACTACTCATATTATCTATTAGGGATGTCAAGATTTGGTCATTCGACTATCGTGATTATTCAGGTCACAACAATATAATCGTAAAGCCTGCAAAGTGCAACAAAATCCTCCAACGAAATATATTGTTTTATTCTGCATAAAAACTGCTGAACATGTAGTTTAGATTTGTTAAAACATATTCTGAAGCGATAAAAAACATTACTCAAAGTGACAAAAAGCAACAAAAACAAAACAGAAAAATCAACCCTGTCCAAGCAACAAAAACTAATCTAAAAGACACGATTAAAAGCAACAAAAATGAGACTATAAGCGACAAAAACACTACAAGAAGCAACAAAAATGCAATCTAAAGCTACAAAAACACTACTATTAGTGATACAAAACTGACAAAAACCCAACTAAAAGTGACAAAAACGCCGCTAAATGTGACAAAAATGCTATGAAAAGTGACATTAGCGTGACAGAAAGCAACAAAAATATTCCAAAACACGTCATTCTTTTATTAGTTTGTCAGTTCATATTTCAGTCTTTTTGTCAGTTCTCCTGGTTGTGTTGAAAATGTAAAACTCTGAACAAAATCCCATTATTAAAACGTAAATCACAAATCTAATCATAAAACTGGTCAGAAAAATCGCAATTCGGTATTTATCCCAAACAGTGCAGCTCTACATATTGCTACTGCATTTCTTTCCACTGTTATAATGAAACACATATTGGAACATTAGGAGGCTGGAAAGTTGGGTTAATTCAGAGCGCTGGGGACTAAAAAAACATGAGGGATTGAAATAGCACTCCAGTCTGAAGGACCTGAGGGCAGAGAGACGTGGAGACAAATGGAACGAGTAATAAAAAATGAAAGTAGTAATCTTGGGAACAGATGAGTTTGTTCTGAAGAAATCCATCACTGGAATCAGAGTTTGAAACATTAGTCAAAGGAGAACGAGGGGTAGAGAGAGGAGAGGAAATCAGGAATGTTTAGGGAAAGTAACAGTACAGAATTAGACTTATGTATCTCCATGGAGACGGCAGATGACACCACCAGGCCGTAAAAGGGAGTGTCACAATATTACAATTTCAAACTCGATTCGATACTAAGAAATATGCTCGATTGATGATTTTTTTCGTCTTATTCACCTTATTCCGCCCACTTTTGCCTCTTTTTATGTCTATGATCCTTACTCTTGTAGTAAACGGACTTCCGGTTTGACGCTAACGGTGTTCGTGCAAATAGCCATTGATGAAAAAGTCTCTCTAAAACTAAAATGTTACATAAAGTAGATTGATTTGTCTAAAATGTTTAATGAACACGAGCAACAACAAGTCAACAACGCTGGGCGGCTTGAAAACGTTTTTTTTAGTCCATGTAGAACTTATTTTCTGTTGAGCTCATCTGCTCCATGTACAACGGAAAAAGATGGCGGCGCGTACGGCAACTTCCGGGATAAGGTGAATAAGATTTACGGACGTCACACTACAAAATGTGATGAATTAAATGTCGTAAGATACAGTCACAGCTAGCGGTGTTTTTGCATTTGAAAAGTTACTAAATGAAAGAGAAATGGAAAGATTACATCCCGTTTGGGGTGGAAGTCCTCTTTACTTGTGTTTACATTTTTGACACAGATTGATCGTAGATGCAGCGACAGGAGGACTCACTCTGCGACCAAGATCCCAAAATGTCAAGCAGATTTGATCTCAATCGTAGCTGGTCTTTGGTCGTACGACGGTTCTAAGTTTAGTCTTTGTCCCCGTCACACTCTGAGATCTACGAGCCACAAAGTCGTGCAGTGGACACCCAGCTTTAGACATCATCGTGGTCTTAATAATAGTTCTGATAAAGCTCAAGCTCATTCTGAAATATGTTTGTCTTGTAAAAGGGATTTTTAAAGTATCAATGCTTGCCATACTTTTGACATTTTGGCGTACTATGAAACATACTCGGTAGAGCAATGACATCTCCATGGAGACAAATGCTCATCCCACCAGAAAGGTGACCTATTGCACCTCTAAATTTACACTTCATGGTGGAACTACTGTACATTTGTAGAAAAAAGTATCTAAATTAGAGCAAAAAGGTATTGGTAAAAAGTGCAACATGCAATTGTGTCTAAATTAGGGCTGCAACTAATGTCTGGTGGATTTTCTTTTGATGAATCGATTAGTCGTTTAGACCCAGAAAGACCTCTGAGAAAAAACTGCTGCTTGACAACATCTTCACAGAGGACATTTAAACCAAAAGTTTTTTTTTGTTTTGTTCTTGGAATGATAAACTGAGTGATAAAACATTCTTCCTCAGCACATGACACGTGTTTGAGATTGTGTATTGTAAAAAAAACAAAACATTATTTGATTATTAAGTTGGTTGACGACTGTGATTAACTGATTAACCTGTTTCAGCCCTAGTCTGTCTTCTTCTATCTTGTCTCTTTTCCGGCCTTTCTTGCATTAACGTTACAGCGAGTGCCCCAGAATCACATCCCTCTTTAGCTCCGTTCTTCATCGCGTTAAACAGTTTGGAGCTCTGAGTCGACAGCGAGCTTCAGGGAGCACTCGTCTGCTTCGACACCGCGTCTTTTACAGTGTTTTCCTTTTGTTAAACGTCTCTTCTGTGTCTGTGTACACTTGAATGTGTGAGTGAATGGGTGAGCGGCTCCTTGATGTAAAGCCCTCTTGTGCCTTGAAGGTAGAAAAGTGCTCTATATGTGACCGTTTTACCCTTTATCTTCTCAAGCCATGGTTGTAGTTCCATGTTTCAGCCGAGCAGTGCTTTTGAGGAAAGATCTTAGCCTCAAGTTGCTCATTTCTGCAACTCTTCGCCTCGCGCTACAGCAACGTTTTTTCTCCGAGAGTCTAAAGCCAAAAGCAAACAGCTCCTTCAGTAGTGCAGATTGAAGGTTGTGTCTGATTGGTCTAAAGTAAGAGCAATCCCATGTGACACAAACGTACGATCAATACATTAAATAATTAGAAATGACTGCACGTCTCTGCGATACTCTGATCTAGAGGTGGGATCGCTATTGAAGTTTAGATTATACTGTGAATGTTGAAGATTTGCAAAATGTTGTGTTTAAAATGCTGATAAAAGGAGCTGATACAAAATAAAAGTTGTGTTTTAAATAAAGGTGATTCTCCTTTGTCTGATAATGGTCAACTATTACGTTTAAAGACATGTTTTAACGCACTCAGACTGTCGTTATCGAGATTTGTCCCTGTGCTTTTATGGCATACTCCAGTGCTGCAATAACAATTAAGCAATTTTTCTGATATATTGTGCAGCCCTAATCTAAAGGGCTGAAAACCTGCTCTCTTTTGTTTTTTTTTAATGATTGGTTGATTGATCATACCATTTACTTTCGCACATATTCAGAAAACAAAGCAAGCAATACAAAAACAGTTCCAACTATTCATTATATATATCATTGGCATGAACAAAAGGAACAGGAAGAAGGTAAATCTTACAAACCCTGCACCTTTCACAACTTAAAATAAAATTGTCAATTATTCTCATTTGTTTGCTTTAAAAAATACTCATAAGTATCATTAATAACAAACAAACCACGGCTTAATTACTTTTCCTTTCGGGGTCGACTTGGAAATAAGACCTTCCTTAGTAAAAAAGAACAGAAGAACAAGCTGTCCTCCGACAAATTATGAGGATTAGTTGTAATATTTGGGCTGGATGTGGCAGGCTCTACATCTGCGCCGTGTTTGGTGTCAAAAACAAAATGTCCTGAAGGAGCTGGTGTGAGCAGAGGTTTGAGCCGCGGAGAGAGCGGTGTGCAGAGCGGGCGGTGTGCAGAGCGGGGGCGACGTGTGACAAACGACTGCACAAAAACAGCGACAGACTGAGAGAGCAGAGCAGCCAGGAACTGTGAAGGACCAGCCAGTCATTTATCAGAGCTGGATTTATAAGAACCAGTAATGTACTATTATAGACGTGCTGCAATGTCTGTATTGTTGTTTTGATGCAGGATTAGAACACAGAATGTAGAAGAAGAGCAAAGAACAGAAACTTGTGTTGTGTAAAGTGATGTTTCTGCACTTTTTCTGGTTACTTTTTCATTTCATTCATATTTGTGTAAGATATTTACTGTTAAGTTTTAGCACATAGTATCTGATATAGAAATATGATTTAAACTAGCACTGCGACGATTAATCGACTAATTGTGACTAGTCAACTACAAAAAAATAATCAACAATAAAAATTGATAATCCACTAATTGTTAACTGGATTATACAGACTCAAAAACACTTTTTATAACAAAGACAGTGACATTAAGACATCAAAATGTAAATAGATTATTGCTGATTTTCATCAATAATACACTTCATTCATAAATATTCTCTGTCTAGCCTTCAGTTAACATATTTTAACCTTTATTTGGCTGATAATGTATCTAAAACTTTTAAATATACAATAGAAACAATCGTTTGACTAGTCGATGAGTCGAAAAAATAATCGCTGACTAGTCGACTACTAAAATAATCGAAGTGACACCCCTAATTTAAACAAAGTCTGTAATAGTTTTATTTAATCATTAGTTTAATTTATGACTAAATAACTGAAGCAAATAAACTAAACTAAACCATATCATTGTAAAAATGTAATCTGATTTTCATTATTGGGTCAATCAAAAGAACAATATTGAGAATCCGTTTTGCCAACATCGCTCACCCCTACTATAAAAAAGGCATGTTTTCGTTCGTACAATTGAAACTCAAATCACTGTGTATTAAAGGGGCTGTACCTGATTTTTACTGTTTTGAAACAAGCAGAACAGAACCAAGTCATGTACATGAGTTTTTGCATGTAATAAAGTAAAATCTGTGTTGCTCCAGCACAGATATATTGTAAAAGCATCTATTCGGGTTAAAATGAGATCACAGCTCTTTCTCTGCATCTATTTATAGAGCGTTTAATTCAGCGAGAAGCAGGAAATGCACCGTTAGCATGCTAATAGTACTTATCTTTATCTGGGATGGCAAAACTCACTCTGGGCTCAGAGCCTCATGAAAAGTGCTTATAAATTCATGGAGCTTAATATTTAGGATGTTTGGACTGCATTAAGATAGTGAGAGATACATGTGATTGGTGTAAAGGCTTGTTTTTTATGTTTCACAACTTTAAAAATCAGGTTCAGCCCGCACAAAGCACCACGATTAGTCACCAAGTCTTGACTAAAATGTTACATTAGTTAAAGCGAGATGATTGGATGGGAGAGAACTTTAGACTTTATCTTCTGATAACTTATACGTTGAGCCGACAGAGTTAGCAAAACAAAGCTGTTACCTGCTTAGCGAAAATTATATATTTCCACTGTATAATGAATCTAACTAATGAATCTAACTCTATCCACATTCCATAAAGAGACGTGAAAATACGTAGAGGCAAAGAGAAGTGAAATAAGTGAAGAAAAAGCTGAGGATAAAGCAGAAGTAGTTTCTTGTTTACTCAAGCTTTAGCCACGTCTAACAGCGACACAAACTTACCAATGTCTTTTTGTGAATCGCTGAGATCAATCTTATGATTAAAAAGTTATTCAAGTACAATTTAAAATGCATCCATTGCCAACTGCTGAGGAATTCCATGACTAATTGGTCCAGAAACATGTCAATAATTAGCCACCCAAAGAAAAAAAAGAGGACTATGACTAGATTAAGACTTGACCACTCATGTAGGACTAAACCAGACCAAGAATGAAGTGTAGGATGAAGTCAATATCAGGACCAGAACCAGCTCTAAACCTCTGCAGCAGCTTGTACACTTTATCGTTACATCTTGTAAATGGTTGGCGTTGTTGCTGAGTGGAGCTGGCTTTTTGCTTAGTCCAGTGTTTTTCTACGCGCTCGTGTCTGTAATGTGCTGCGGCAGGGACCAGCTTAATTAAAAATGACTGATAAGAACAGAGGAGATGCTTCCACCTTTCAACAACCGGCCTCTGTTTGAAATCCACGTTAGTCAAGAGCAGCACGGCGCTCGCTAATGGTGCGGAGGTTTAAGGCGTTTTAGATGTTCTGTCATGTTTGGATTTTCCTGCGGCATCAGAAACTAAGCTTGTTTTGTTTGTGCGTGTTTGAGTATTCCACCTCGTGCATATTTAACCTGCCTCCACTCCAGGGCCCACACGGCTTCATTAAATGTGCACGTACTTTTTGTCCTTGTAAAGTGTGTCCTGTGCCTTTGATCCATCCTAAAATTGTTGAATTGTGATTGTGTCTCTCCAGCAAATACTTTGGTGTAAGCTCTGTGCACTGAATTTAAGTTGGTTGTTTTAAAATGGCTGGCTCATTGTGCTCAGTTCTTCCTGTCCAACTCTAGCTTTATGGTTTTTTTGCAGAATCACACTAAAATTAATAAATCCTTTAAGATCAGAAAGTGAACTGTGAGCTGCAGGTGGATGTCACTGACAACATTTTTTTGACAGCTTAAACAAGGCATGTCCAAACTCAGGCCCGGGGGCCAAATGCGGCCCTCAGACCAATTTTTCTTGTCCCTTAGGCTTCCTGGTGAATTGGCCCACATTGTCCTGATAAGTACTATTTACAGCACATTTCAGATTTTATACAATTCCAACCTAAATAACTAACATTTTGGTGCAATACAGACCTGATATCAAGGCACTGAGACTGAATGTAGATGTGGTGGTGCTTAAAACATCAGATAAATGCAGCTTTTTTTAACGTTTCGCGATTGATTTGTGGCCCTCCGCTTGGTCTGTATTTCAATATGTGGCCCTCGATGGAAAAAGTTTGGACACCCCTGGCTTAAACAATCATTCAACAAAATACTGGTTTTATCAGGTATTATTAACTATTTATATGGATGTTGGTCCTTGTTTACAGTTTGGTTGCTATGTAACAGTTGTGGAATTACATATGCCATATTAAACATAGACGTTCATAGACACGAAATTCTCTCTCTGTCCGGACTTACATCAAATCAAATGCTCCTTCACAAACAAATGAATGGTGAAGCCGATCTCCACGTTAAAGTATATACAACTTTTATTTCATGATATATCTGTCATTTCTCTGGTCTTTTCAGCAGTAACATGTAAAAGAAGAAGATCAGTGGTCACTAAAAGCTGACCAGAGGCACACACATTCAGAAATCTTAATTTAAAGTCAGTTAGCCTTTAGCTCAGGTGATAATTAAGATACACCAAAATGTTTACACACAACAATGACTTTTAAAAAGCTTTGACCTGTCGTAAATGTGATAGTTCAAATCATACCGGACTAGCCGCGCTGCTAAGTGGTTTTAACAGAGTGAGCATCGAACGTTGCGTCTATTTATTTTATATGTCTACGATATTAATTGCTCATGTTCAACCAGGAAGTAACAACACAAAAACTGGGGACAAATAGGTAAAAATGTTTATTAAATCCTCAAATATAATCATATAACTCACTCTAAATTGTATATTGTGGAAGCCTTACTTAAAGTTACTAATACAAATGATTGATGTTGATAACAAGAGCGCCCAGATGAAACTCACTCAGCAGTTTATATTTACTCAGAAATAGGCATGGGATGATACTGAAATTCACGATTATCATGGCCAAAATAATTGCGATTAACGATAATATCACGACAGTTGTTAAAATTGCTGACAGTTTGAAAATGTGACATATAAAGACTTTCTCATTATAAATAACTTCTGACATATTTTTACTTTATTATAAGTGAAAACAAAAACGATCTAGAACAGAACATAATGGGTAAGTTGCTTTTTTTCTGCACAATCTGGTGAGAAAATGGCGATTATCTTTGTTGGCGATTATCACGATTACACAAAATGTAGCACTAACGATTATTGTCTTCCCTTTTTATCACGATAAACGATATTATTGTTTATTGTCCCATCCCTACTCAGAAAGTTAAAGGGCACATCGACTTTTATGAGCATTTAACCAGCATATAATGGTTTCCCCTCCATGTTAAATAACTCTAAGTATTCCAATCATTTTAGGCATGTTTGAGTGATCCTTGTCCTGCATTTGAGGCTTGAATTCTCAGAAAAAATCTATCTCTCTGTCTCTGCCCACTTCTTATTCCAAAAAATCTGACTTTTTGGGGCTTCCAGTTTTGAACAGGAAGTCAGTTTCTGTTTCTATTATTAAGCCGTTTTAGATCACATTTAGATTTCAGATTTACATTAACATAACACCGTACATGTACTTTAACACTAAATACCAGTCTTCTTTACATTCTAGTGACATGTTTTGTTTATTTCAAGCATTCAGTTTTATCCAATTTATTGCGTTTTAGACAAGATACTGTTTTGAGAATCCTGCACTCCCTAAATAATGTTCTTTCTCCTCAGACTTGCAAAACACACACGTCGTCTGCGTCTTGTGATGCCCCCACTCGATCTCCTAATTACCAGCGCGGCTTAGAGCGGGATTTGCACGTTTTAAGAGGATTCAGCTGTTGATTTGTTCAGAGGGAGGTGGAAGAGGAAAAAAAAACAAAAAGCAGAAGAAGAAATAAAATAAAGCAGGAGAGGCAAACGAACCAAGCGTGCACCCGAAAGCTAAAAAATGCAAGAGGCAGATGTGCTCAGTCAAAGAGGATTGTGTGAGAACTGTAGCCGGAGGGAGAGATGGAGAGAGGAGAGGTGGAAGAGGAGAGAGGGAGAGGTGGAGGAGGAGAGAGGGAGGTGGAGAGAAAGAAACAGAGGACAGAAAAAGGGAGAGGGAAAGACAAGGAGGGATGGAGAGAGAGAGAAATGAGAGAAGGAGAAAGATATATATAGAGCGGGAGGAAGACAGATAGAGAGATGACGTGAGAGAGAGAGAGGAAAGGGAAACGGAGGTGAGGAAAAGAGGAGAGAGGAAAGAGGGAGTAAGAGTTGGGTGGTGTGAAAGAGAAAAAGAGACAGAGATGTAGTGAAAGAGACGAGAAATGAAAGAGTGAGACAGGACAGAGAAAGAAGGAGGAAAAAAGAGGAGGAGACAGAGAGACAAAGAGAGAGAGGAAGGGAAAGAGGATTAGAGGTGAGAAAAAGAGAAAAGAGAGGGAGAGTGCAGGAACTAAAGAGGTAGAGGAAAAAGGATTGGAGGTGAAAAAAAGATGAAAGAGAGAGGAACAAAATACAGGAGAAGAAAGGAGTAAGAGAGAGGAAAGAGAATTGAGTTAATAAAAAAGAGAGGGAAAGAAACGTGGTGAGAAAAAGAGGAGAGAGAAACTAGATGGTGAGAGAGAGGAGAATGTGTGTGAGAGAAAAAGACAGAGATGGAGTGAAATAGGGGAGAAAGAGAGGTGGGAGAGTTAAATAGAGGGCAGAGAAAGAAGCAGGAAAAAGAGAGAGAGGAGAGAAAGAAGAGAGATATGAGAGAGGAAGGAGAGAGAGAGAAAGGGAGATGGGAAAAAGGAGAGCGGAAAGAGGATTGGAGGTGAGAAAACGAGGAAAAAATGAAGAAAGAGAGATAGAGCTAAAGGAAGAGAACTGACGTAAGGAAAAGAGAGAGAAAAGGAGAAGGAGAGAGAAAGGAAAGAGAAACAGAGGTGAGAAAAAGAGGGAGAGAGATGAATGTGTGTGAGAGAAAAAGACAGATGGAGAGAAATATGAGAGAGGGAGAAACATATATAGAGCAGGAGAGAGACATATAGATGGAGAGAAAGAGGAGAGAGAAAGGGAGATTAGGAAAAGAGGAAAAGGGAGTAAGGAAAGGGTAAATGAGGTGAGTTAAAGAGGCGAGAGGAAAGAAATGGATGAGAGAAAAACAGGGGAGAAAGGAAAGGGAACAAAGGAGGAGAAAAAGAAAGGAAAGGGAGAGAGAGAATAGAGACAAGAAAGAAAAACAAAGGTGAAAAAAGAAGAGAGTGAGAGGAAAGAGAATCAGAGGTGAGAAAAGGAGAGAACAGAGGTGAGAAAAGGAGGAAAGATTAAGGAGAGAAAATAGAAATAGGTGAAAAAAGAAGAGAGAGAGAGAGAGGGGAAAGAAACAGTGAGAAAGGGAGGCGAGATAAAAGACAGAGAGAGGAAAGAGAAATGTGAAATATAGCAAGCGAGCAGGAGAGAGAAAGAGAGAGAGGAAAGAAATGAAGATGTGAAAAAGAGGAAAGTTTAAGGAAAGGAAGAGAGAGAAAATAGAAACCAGTGAAAAAAGAGGGGGAAGAGAGAAGAAAGAGGAAAAGGAGTAGAGATAAAAGAGAGAGAGAGAGGAAAAAGAAATGGGAAAAATATAGCGAGAGAGAGAGAAGAAAGAGAAACATATAGGAGAAAAATAGGAGAGAGGAAAGAAAGAGGAAAGAGAACGAGAGGTGAGAGTGAGGTGAGTGATGGAGGGAAGAGAGGAGGAGAGAGTGAAGCGAGGGAACGGAAAGAGACGGGGACGGGATAAATTATGAGAGCAAGTCACTTTTGCAGAGACGTGGGGAGCGTCGGAAAGTGGAGCAGAAAATCAGCCGAGAGGTTTTGGAGGAGCAGACGAGAACAGTCCAATTAATATCATGAACGCTAAAACGAGCTTTTAACCGTGTAATGTTTCCTCATCAAAACATGGGCTCAGCGGTTAAAGAACTCGCCCATAAACGGAAAGTCGCGGGATCGATTCCCGCTCAGGCCACATGTCATTTTTTTAAGATTAGAGATGAGGGAGATCAAAAGTATTTAAATCACACAATATAACAGTAAAAAGAGGAAAAATTAAGTGATTTAAGTTACGGCTGTAGACCTTGAGTTGTTTGGTCGATGGTGTCTTGGTCGATCAAAATTCGTGTTACTCGACTCTACGTTTTGGGGTGATTTTAAGTGATTTAAGGAAAGCATAGTTAAGATTTGTGCGTGGAGTTTGAGCTGAATCTGCCTTTTCACAGATAAATACACTGTTTATTAGTTTTCTGTATTTGTAATTGCATAATCTGGTGGTTTTGTCAGTGCACTTAAGGCACTGATACATCATGGTGAAATCATAGAAATACTTAAAGGGGCTGTACCTGATTTTTACTGTTGTGAAACTGGAAAAAACTGAACTAGTACATGTTTCCAATTTTTTGCATGTAATAAAGTAAATTAGTTTTGTCCCAGCACAGCTATAACGTAAAAGCATGTATTCAGGTGAAAATGAGACCACAGTGCTTTCTCTGCATCTGTTTGTGTTTTTTAAGAGAATCAGGATGTGCAGTGTTAGCATGCTATTGTTTGTTAGCTTTACCCGTGACAGGCCGTGAATCTCTGGTCTCAGAATGAAGTGAAATGTGCCTCTAAACATATTACACATACGATATTTAGGATGCTGGGACTGCATCAGGAAAGTGAGAGATAAATGTGACTGATGGAAAGAATTTAACATCAGCTAGTTCTGTTTTTCACACAACAGTAAAAATCAGTTACAGGGGACTTTAAAAAAATTGAGAGCTTTTTAAGTCGACCAATCTATGTACAGAGCATGTCTTTAGTTGACCAAGAAATTCTTTAGTCTGCATTCTTGTCAAAATAGTGTTGTCATGACACTGAAATATCTAACTCGATTATGATAACAAATAATAAATACTACATACCATAGACATTCTCTTCCGTTTGCTCAGACTTGATCACTTTGCTTCCGATGCTTGCGTCAAATCAAACATTCCTTCACAAATGAATGAATGGTGAAGCCAATCTCCATTTTTAAAGTATATAAAATAAGAATATAAAAATTGTTAGGACATGGTTAAAAGCTCAAAACAGTCACTGTAGCAGCATAGGTGTTCTTTAAATGAGCGACAGCATGAGCATCGAACGCCGTGTCTACTTATTTATCTATGTCTATGGTTGATACTACAATGATTATTTGAAAAAAAATGCTCTTTTGTTGTCTTTTTCAACCCAAAATTATAGTATTTTCTCTCTGTTACTTAAAGAGCCTATGACAGGTTGAAATACACTTTGTAACTAAAATGCAGTTAAGATAAACATATTCAAATTTCTACTAAAATCTTTACAAATTTAACCCCAGTTTAGCTGTTTTTTAGGTTTTAAATTTTACTTCCTGGTTGTAAAGTATGACATCACGCTAGGAAATTACCATAGCAACCACGCTGTACATCGACCAAAACTCATCTAATGTCGCAGATTTTGTTCATTTGACAAAGAAAAACACATGTGAACACCTTTATTTTGTTGAATCAAAGTTTAAAGGGTCAAAAAAGTAGTTTATTTTGTGTAAATTATGCATAACCTTTGTCTCCCCAGTGTGACGTCAACAGTTTGTTTACTTCCTGTAATTGTCAACAGATTTTTCAACTTTTCTCCACAAATAGCGACTTGATTGGTGTAAAACTATCATTTGTATTTACACAAGGTATTAATGCACTGAATGAAGTCAAAATTAAAATATCATAAAAACCTGTCATACGCACTTTAAAGCTTTTGTCTTAAAGCTCAAGATCATTCTAAAACATTTATGATTCTCCTTTTTTTGTTCATATTAATACTTGTTTAATTGAGTATTTAGATTTGATACTAGTTTTATCAATTAGTGTTTGATTTTCAGTACTTTTGACAACCTTAATTTCAGTTCAATTTGTACTTTGAAACTAAACTTGAAACTTGAATGTGAAGTTTTATTTGATCTTGCCGTTTATGTCACAGTAACTAATAATTACTTTATCGTTCAGACAGAAAGCTGGTCACATCTATTAGACAAAGTGAATGAAACGGTATTAATGATTTCACAGCTGTTTGGTGTCAGTAATTGTAAAATGGTGACGTTTCTTCTCACATAATTGTAACACTATAATACACCCACCTTGCCTTTAGTATGAATGTGTAGGAGTGAGTGATTGGAGGGCGGACTTTGAGCATCTTCAAATGATTGTAACGTGTTTTTACAGACTTTCCTGACAGCTTGAGTCCACCTGACACTGGGTTTTGGGGGATTAACTGGAGCTCACTGTGTTGTGCTGCTCCTGTCACTCACTCCGCACTCTTCACTTCACTCAAATGTCTTTTTCGGGCGTTGGAAGTTGTGTTTTGAAAACCTGGCGTTGACATCCGGGCTGCAACTTATGGTCATCGTAGTAGTCGACTTGTAAAATGATGATTTCTGTTGGACATTGATGTTTTAAGTACATTTTTAACCAAATTAAGACTGAAACAGGATGACTGAAGTCTGACAGAGAGAGAATATTTACTATGCAAGTGTTTAGATGGAAATGGATAGTTCTATTTTTGAAGTTTTGATGTAATAATGCAGCTGTCTTTGTGGTAAAACTTGTCCTTGAGGTATTGCCAGGTCCTTGAGGTAGTGCCAGACTTGTATTTTCCAGTTGTTTCATGCATAGATTTAATTGAATCATTACAATTTGGAGTGTCATGGGCACACTTCCAATCCTAAGAGTTAACTTTAAATCATAAACAATCACCATTAGCAAATTTAAAGAACCAAACACACCTCTAAGGACAACATTTGGTACGTTTTCATAATATTTTCAGACCAAAAAGTGAGTTGTGAGTCAAAAGAAGTTGACTGGTCTAAATTGTCCATCCAACATTTATTTGGTCCAAAGTCTGTTAAATAAGTCAATTAATTTATTTCGTTGTCGTATATTCTTTTTTATTTGATCTTTTATCTATATTTTTCTCTCTCTGTCATTGTCTTTGATGTGTTGTTTAAAAACTGAACAAAAGAAAAGCACTGGGCGATAATTACTATATCGAGTTATCGTTCAATAAATGATCAATGGAACAGCACAAATTTTGGTATTTATTTAATACAGCTCAGTGTACAGCTCAATTATTTCCATAGCACAGAAAACAGCAAACTAACTACTAAAGTGTTAAATTCTGCTGTCTATTTATTGCAGCTCATGTTTTCTAACAATATTACACATTTATGATATTTTTTAGTGAAAGTCATGTTTTAGGATTAGTGTTACAGAGACATACATTACTTGCAATTTTATTTATTGTTTATGGTCCATATATTTTTCAGCAATAAATGTATCAATTATCAAAATAGGATTATGGTTATTTTAGTAGTCGACTCGTCAAGATTATTCTGATTAACAGTTGCAGTTCTACCTGAGAGACTAAAATGTTAGGTTTTGTTATGGTATCAGTGTTACATTTTTCAATAAAGTTCTAGTTTGTATTTGTTCACACCGCACTCATGTGGCAAATGTTAGTATTGAAGTGAGAGTTGAGTCGACAATGTCATGGCTAGTGCAATCTTGCTTGGTTGTTTTGACCACATAAAGCTGTAAGTTGGTATTTTAGTTGATATTTTTGTGTAATATACAAGTTTAGTTAATTTTGTTGATGTAATTTGGTCACTAAACACAAGAAAATAGTAGAAGAAACGTTAGCATATAGCATTTAAGCTAGCGGACTTTTTACATGCTAACTACTTTGGTTGTTCTGAACTTTAATTTCTTCTTTGTATATGTACATGTAATTAACATGTCAAAGATTTTATATTTGTTGTTTTTGAGATTTAGCATGTTAATTCAGGCAATTAATTTGTATTTTTGTCTGTTTTACAGCTTTACAAAACATTGTTGACAAATGGTGATTAAATGTCATCAAAAGGAAACAAATCGTCTGTTAACTGTCTGGCTAGCTGGATGCATCTAGTAAGGACAGAACATGTTTATTTATTTGTTTGTTCATTACCTTTTTATTTTCTTTGTATGTTACAATCAGCACGAGGTTGTTGGTTTTGATCCTAAGATGCCAGAGGAGTGTGCAATTCCTCCTTGTGTTTCTCACCTGATCCGAAGACACCGTTTTTTGAAATAAATGAAAATGCCTGACACAAATAAAACAACGAACATCCGCCAAGGAGACAGAACAAAAACAAGATTCAGATTGTGAGTTTGAGTCCGTCTACCTCAGTGCTTCGACCCACTTCCTCCAAGCCGTGAGGTAACTCTTGTACTGGTCTTTCCTCAAAGTTGCATCAGACGAGAGCAGCCGGCTCTTGTACTGTGTTCCTTCTCCCTGCAGTGTTAAAACCTCCTGCTTCAGGACTTTAGCCCCTGAAAAAGGCACAAAAAGCAGATGCAGGCGCTACTGTCCTGTCGCATTACAAGCTCAGGGAAATGAGACAGTTAATTGAGTGGATACACTTTGGTGCTCCGTATTACAGTATGTATTATAGTTCACATTTTAAACATAGCCAGGAGAATTTACAAAAAGACTGAAATATGAACTGACAAGTAAAAGAATTTGTTTCTGTCCCTATTTATCATGTTTTTGTCACTTTTAGTCACATTTTTGTCTAAGTCATGTTTGTGTCACTTTCAGTTACATTTTTGTCGCTTTAAGTCACATTTTTGTCGCTTTAAGCCACGTTTGGGTCGTTTTTTGTCATGTTTGTGTTGCTTTTAGTTGCAGTTGTGCCGCTTTTAGTCAACATTTGTGCTGTGTTAATCACGTTTTTGTCGCTATTAGTAATGTTTTTGATGCAATTTATCATGGTCAAAATGAATATCCCAATGTGCTTTTGCATTATCTGGATTTGGTCTACAACAAGTTAATTGATTCATCACAACTAGTCAACTAATTTAGTAATCAAATAACTGTTGACTGGTCTATACAAGGGTTCCAAAACACACCAAGAGCTGAGAAAAGAAGTGTTAAGACGCAAATTGAGGCAAAATTGCATGAAATGACGCAGAAAATGTATTTTTATTTTGTGTATTCGATAAAACACACACACACACACAACATCCATAAATGTACTCCACCAAGATCAGCTTCACTTTAGCTTTTCATCACATGACTTTTGTCTTCTAAACAACTAATCAAATGAATAATCGCTAGACTAATGGATTAGCAAAATGATCATAGTTGCAGCCCTGATCTGAACAGAAATATACAGACAATATTTTCACAATGCATCAATACTTTTCTAAGATGTACCAGGTTCAAGTCCAGCGAATGAACCATAAATCAACCACAAAAATGCAGAAATATCACTAGATTCTGTTGTTTTGAAGACTACACTTTATCGTTTTTAATTGTAGACTATTCTAATTTTGCACACCACTGATGGATATTATCAAATTTTCAATATATCTCCCACCTCTTATCTTGTCTTATTCTGTTAAAAACATGCTAACCTTGTTGGACTACAAACATGTTCTGAAATGCATGGGATTTCTCTCAAAAAGTGAATGCTTTGTTCAAACTGTCCAATTTGAACTTGACTGAGGGGCAGAGGAAGGCTGCAGTTGATGATGGAGTAGAGAGTATTTCTGTGAAGGACTTGAGAACGGTGCAGTTGACGTAAATGTAGAGGGCTGTGATTGACTGACAGGTGACAGGAAGGACCAAGTTTCTTAAATCTACTTGAGAATCTGTGGATTGTATGTATTTTGTGGCACTTTCTGAGACTTTGCTGGAGTTGTGACTGGTACATTGTGCTGTTTTAACACTAAAATACTGTTTTATAGTTTATTTCACAGAGTTTGAAGAACTAGTGCGTGGCTAATTTAGTTCTATATATTTAATGTTGAAGTAAAGTGGTTGGTAGTGCTGAAAGATATATGTATGTTATTGAAAGCTGCGCACAGAGCCTGATACTGAGCCATTTATTTTAACGCAGCAAATAAAAAATATTTTTATCGTTGGCAGACAGCGCAGACACGTGGTTGTTGTTGATATATTCATTATATTTGCCAATCGTGAGTAATAACTATCAATATCATACTTCAGTCTTTTTTTTTTTTTCTAAAGTTCACTTATTACTGTAGGATTTGTGCTGCTTGGTGTGAAAAAAAAAGCGTGGTCCTCTGTGTCTTTGGTGCATTATTGTCCGGAATAACGTTAAATTTAAGAAATGCCCGTTACAATGTTGTTAGTAAGGCTGGGCGATATGGCAAAAAAATTCTTACCACAATTTTCTTGGGGCCAGATCATTTCGGTTTTATCATGATTCATGTTCACTTTGTATTTTTCTATTGCCTGTAATAGAGCTGCACGATTTAGGAAAAATGTCTAATTCTGATTTTCAGTTCGATCCAGTTCGATTTATGTTTTAATAATAGGATTCAGTTCAGATTCACATTTTAAATACAATTTTGTCTTTTTTAGTCGTGTTCTGGTGGTGTTCTGGTCGCGTTTTGGTGCATTGAGTCGCACTTGTTTGTAGCCGTGTTTTTGTCGCTTTTTAATGCACTTTTTCCCCGCTTTTGTCGCTTGTTTCAGAACGTGTTTTCACAAATATACCAGATTGTCACAGGGACGAGCTCACGATTCGATTTTTATCCCCGTATAGCCCAGCCCTGTGTTAGTGCTAATGTTAGTGGAATTAGCAAAACCCTGCGACATCATTTATTTAGCAAATAACAAAATATCATGTCCTAAATGTTAACGCTCCAGGACAGTTAAAAAGTGAACAGAATCCCACTTTATAAATCACAAATCGAATAGTTGTTGATATTAATAGTCTTTGCCTTTTCTCTGTGTTGGTTTAATTCGGATTTACCCAGTCGGAGTCCTGCAAGATCGTTAAGTCTTTCTCTGCAAACATATTTCCCCACGGCGACAAAATAAAGTTTTCTGTCTAGACTTAATCCTTCTCGTTTAGTTAACATGCTGTACTGATTTGTGATAACACATTGGTTTTGCAAAGTATCTTGGTTCCTTTCTTTCGCAGCTTTTCAGATTACATTAGATAAAATTATTCAAAGTGGGAGTAAATTTAAATGTACAAGTGCTCTGATTGGTTGCATATCTATCTTTCTAATGACACACTCGACATTAACTGATTTTGAGCTCCTTCCTCTAAAATCTATTTCTCTTTTCTTGCAGACTCCAGATGAATCCTATGACACAGCTGTACTACAAAAAGGTAAGCAAACTTTCAAAAATAGTTAATATTTCCTAATTTACTTTCAACTTACTTAAATACTACTTAAATGTATTGAGCGGTGCTGCTAATGTGTTCTTTTTTAATCACTGTTTTGACATTTGGATCATTTTCAGGCCCCACAAACGCCCATCGCAGTTTGACAAATCATTCCTTTTTTTAGAGAGATGGACATGCATTGATCCAGCATTTCTCACCTTTTCTGACCTAATTTCTTTACAAATTACGTTATAGAACAATAACTTATGTTTTAATCTTGTTTTTGAAAGAAACATCAGAGCTGGGGCTGAAACAGAGACAGAACTAAAACGCTCTGTAATGTATAGATTCCCGTGAAATGTATACTGAATATTTCATGGAACACATAGCTGAAGTGTTCCTGTTGTTTATCTGGTTTTCTACATCTGTATACTTGATTTTCCTTGTTTTAGATTTCAGGTACAAACTAAATATAAAGTAGACTGTGGTAGCTTTTCACATTTTAGTTGTGCTTTGTGCTCTTAAAGGAGAAAATTTTATTGTTCGCCCCCGAAACTCTAAACTCTAAACTTCTATAAAGTGATCTTAAATCTATGTGTTGTGTTTGTAGGCGACGTATTCGCCGTACAGGGACAGGATTCCACTGCAGATCGTCAGAGCTGAAGTGGAGCTGTCGACAGAGGAGAAAGCCTACCTCACCGCCGTCGAGAAAGGTACCACACAGAGCGGACACCGCTTCACTCCGCAGTGCACCAGCAGAGGGAGCACAGCACCCACTGCAGGGAGCTTGAACACATTTCAAAGGGAGGCGATTTGATTTGTCTTCAATGCAAACTGTATGTCTGTTTTAAAAGCCTAAATGTAACTTTTCTGGTAGAGGGCCTGAATGTTCCACAGTATGGCATTACACTTGTATATCTTGCATTCATTCTGTTTTGCTCCTAAAAATACCTTAAAAACATGTTTTCTTACTGTGAACAGGCTCACCTCTCCACAGATCTGACCTGGAGCTTGTGTTCCTGCATGTAGATAGATAAGTGTAATGTCATACTGTGGAACATTCCCAGCAAAAACTTCCATCAGATGCACTCCCTATACTGGGATTTGGTGTTGGCACACTTAAAAACTGTGCACAGATTTGACATCAACACCCAGGGAAATAAAAATGGTAAACATGGTTAAAAGCTGGATAATACGTCCTTTAAGAAGCAAGTAGATCACGAGCGGCCCATTTTGAACAGCGCACAAACAGATTTCCAAAACAAGCCTAAATTTAGCGGTCTAGTTTGATTTGTCACTTTCTAAACACATGCAAAGTATTTGCCCTATCAAATCCTTTGTGGCCCACCCCCTTTGTGTTCAAAACGTATTATTTGTCAATTCGCACTCTGTGCACTGCAAAGAAGCAGAAACACAGTTTTTATGAAGACTCGGAGTCTGAATTTGTATTCACAAGTGTCAGTGACAAGTGCGTGTGTCTGATCTGTGGATCCAGCTCTCAGTAAACGATGCAGTGCAGTGGTGGAGTCTATGATTTGTGTATTGATCACAGATGGTTAACTGTTATTACTCTTGCAGCACTTTCCCTCCGTTTAAACCTGCACAAACTTTACACTCCGCTTTCCCTGCAGTCACTTCTCAAGAGCTCCTTTGAGGTGTCACCTCCCTTTTCTGTTTTCTGTCTACCGCGGGGCACAAACAGCGAGCAGGGCTGGGTTAGGTTTAGCATCAGAGTGGGACAGATGCACAGGCGGATCAAGGCCTCTGGGGAAATGAGCACACAGCGTTGGTGGTCTGCCTGTGTTAAGCTACAAAATGTTGTTTTTAGCATTAATCAATCATCATCATTCATGGAGAAAGATGCTAAAGAGTGAATAAATAAAGGTGCAAACCACCTGCACACGACACACAGAAGTGCATGCCACTAAGTCAAAGTCGTTCTTGCATCGTTCTTGAATCGACCTACAACATAAAGCTTACATTAAGTAGTCCTGAGGAAAATGTTTGCAGCCTGAATGTTGTCTGGAGCCTCTCAGTCCATGGCGCAGAGGCAGAGGGAGGGAAGAGGTGAAGATGTGAAGGGTGCAGGACGGTGCAGAGAACAAGAGACAAAGAACTTGAATGTTGAAGCATGTCCTACGGATTAGTTTGTATAAAGTATTGATATAAATGTTCAGACAATAGAAACCACATCTTGTTCAGACCAAAATGAACAATAAAATAAATATTTCAGAACAAGAGTAGCTCAAGGTTGTTTTGTTTTAGTTTGTTTTAGTGTAAGTAGCTCAAAGGTTGGAGCCCTCTGATCTCATTTGACCGTGCAGTCTGTCCTGAAAAACATTAATGAAGCAAACATTCCTTTCTCTGACCTCCTCTGACCTGCTCCTCTCGCCTGCCCCTCTCAGGAGACTATGCCGGGGTCAAACACGCGCTCCGAGAGGCCGAGGTCTACTACAACATGGACGTGAACTGTCTGGACCCGTTGGGACGCAGCGCGCTCCTCATCGCCATCGAGAACGAAAACCTGGAGATCATGGAGCTCCTGCTGGACCACGGCATCCACACGGGGGACGCTCTGCTCTACGCCATCAGGAAGGAAGTGGTCGGGGCCGTCGAACTGCTGCTGTCACATCGAAGGCCCAGCGGAGAGAAACAGGTAAACTACTGACGCCACCTGACTATGTCCTCTTTAATCATGTGGGTCAGACTCTTAGTATGCCAACACCTCACATTGAAAACACTAAAAAACATGGCAAAAAATAATGTTTGAATGAATTTAATTACAATTTCTTTTGATTGGGAAGGGGTGAGTGATATTGACCAAATAAATATGTTGATAAAAATGAATAATTGTTATGCTTTAAAATACGGTTCCTTTGTAAACTATATATAATACATTAATAAGCACTAGTCATTTGTTTAGTAGCACTTTTAATCATTTAACAGCATTTGTAGATAACTTGTAATGTTGTAATGTCAATAATCTGTTAGCAAAAAACTTGTTATCAAACTACTACATGTACAAATTGTTTGTAAGAGAATGAATTTGATACTTTCAATAGCTAAGAGATAAATGCTTTTAAATGCCTTATAAGTGCTTATAAACAAATAACTAGTGCTAGTTAACGCGGTATAAGCAGTTTACTAAGGAACCTTATTTAAAAGGTTACAAAAATTATCATACTTTATCCCGAGATCTGAAATGGACATTGTTGTTGTTCAAATATCGAACAAAAAGTGAATAGACTTTGACATTCAACATGAAAATGCAGGAATGACACTTTAATTGCGATCAGTTATTCTTGCAGTATTGTTTAAAGATATGTATTTTTAATTCTCAATATGATAACTCTGCATAGATGTAATCAATCTGCATTTTTCAACATATTTCTTACCTCTATATCTTTTTTTAATGCTGTAATATCTCAAAATATCTTGAAACAATCCAGGTCGCATGCTGTTAAAGTAAAATTTATCACATAATTATTACTTTCTCTAATAATAAAATGGCTGTTTAGGAATCAATCCACTTATTAACTTTATCAAAATTACATGATGAGCAGAGGTGGCATCAACAAATATAAACATGTCATTTCAGTGAAGGGTGTATTCTGCCTGTGCTGGTGTTTTGAAGCCGACGAGAGAGAGTTGTTGTCCCAAAGTGCCCCGAGATGTGATGGTTTTAAGGACATTTTCACGCTGTATTTGTGTGAACTCAGAGATGATTGGCTCAGCACAGTCTGCCGGAGCTTCTGTGAACGCTGTTGACAAAATGAACCTGATCCTTCTCGTTTCACATGAAAACAATATTAAGGTCATCACAGAAGTGAAACTTTCACTTTTATGACACCAAAATGTAAAATATCATAACACCGATACATTTCAATATTTAATTTGATGATACAGTTTGAGTATTGCTGACTGTATCAATGTAAACTAAACAACTATAGATGTACGTTTACAAATGTTTCTTGTTAAATGATGAGCTAAATGAAAGCATGAATGCTGTTTTAATGCACTGTTTTGCTTGAGTTATGAATAAACCACTATATAAAATGTTTAAAGCGTTACACATCTTCATTTAAGCTGGGGTAAAGCAGCACATTGTGACAAAAATGAGACCACTACACACTGTCTGTGTTTAATAATTAATTCATAATTTTATGTCTTGTCAACCCAATAATAAGAGCTAAAAGCAGCGCTCTGATTGGCTGCTCTTGGGGCGGACTCATGAGTTTCACTTTGCTGTCTGGAAAAAAAAAAGTTCTCAAGTCAAGCACACGTGTGAAAATGAATGCTTGTGGATATTACCGATTTGCCAAAACGTTTGTGAGAGCTAGGAACTTTACTTTAGGTTTCTGTGTGAAAATTAAGTACCCCAGCTTTAGAGAAGGTTTCAGGGGTTGTCATCCGGACGCTGTTTGAAAGATCGAGACGTTTCCTCTTCTATCCGGAAGTCATTGTCAATCGATGAAACACGCCTGGACGAATGAGGGATTACATCGACGTACCCCAGCTTTAATGAAAAAAATAAAAAACATTTTTTTAAATGTATTTGGCTACTACACAAGCTGTATGTGGGGATATTTCTATTAAATCAAGATGTCCCAGCCTTTAAACATTTTAAATAATTGTGGTAGGTTTAACGCTCAAGGTTTGACCACCACTTTTAAACAGAAACTAATAAAGACGCTGTAAAGTTGCTAACGTTAGCTACTTACCTTAGCTTGTGCTTGTAAAAGATTGATAGTTTCCCATCCCCAGGCAAAAAAATGAATAATCAGTCTGTTTTCTTCTCCAATGTGATGACGTTAAAGACTCTGGACCTGTTTTTAAATGTGACAAACAGAACTACTTTGTTTTAAACTCTTTACACAGTCACATGTATCACTCACTTTCCTGATGCAGTCCCAGTCATCGCATTTTCACTGCGATGAGTTTATAAACACTTTTCTTAGGTCTCTGAGTCCAGGGTAAAGCTAACAAACATTAGCATGCTAACTTCCTGCGGATTTCCTGCTTCTCGTAGAATAAAACGCTCTATAAATATTTGCAGAGAAAGTGCTGTGGTCTCATTTTCCCCAGTCATTTCAATAGATGCTTTTACCATATATCTGCACTGGAGCAACACAGATTTGCTTTAGTTCGTGCAAAAAATTGGGAACATGAACTAGTTCTGTATTTCTAGTTTCAAAACTGTATTGCTTATTTTGAAAAACACAGAATTCTACATCTGTCTCCTGTGCTGTGTTTCCATGTTTCTCCTCGTGTCTGGGTGTTTTCCCTCCGGTCACAATTATACATTAAATACTAACTATTAACATTGTGAAACCTCGTTAGCCAAACCTGTGTGTTTTTTGCGTCAGACTTGCTTTCTTCCCTGCTCTGCCCGAGTGAATCCATGTGTTTATATTTAGAAGCCGTAATGAGTGGGTCCATGTGACAGTGTTGTCAGACTGTGAAATAGGATTGAGAGTCGACAATGTTCATTTGTACGCCATGCTTATCTCAGCTCTCTCTCTGTCTCTCTCTCTTCTGTCTGTTTGTCTCTTTCTGTCTTTCCTCCTACTCTCTTTTCTCACTCACTCTTTCATCTCTTTCCTTCTCTCTCTGTCTGAATTTTTTCTATCTCATCCCTCACTCTCTCTGTCTGTCTCTTTCGTTCTCCCTGCCTCTCTCATCTTTCCCCCCATCTTATTTCTATTGGTTTCTTTTTGTCCCTTTATATCGCTCCTCTCTCTCTCTCTGTCTACCTCTCTCTTTCCTAATATTTTCTCTCTGTCTCTTTCTCTCTTTCCTCTGCTTCTATTCTTTTACTCGTCTTCTCTCTCTCTTGCTGTTTCTCTCTTCTCTCTCTCTATATCGCTCTTCTATCGCTCTTTGTCTCTTACTGTCACATCTCTTTCTATCCCTTTCTATCTTTCTGTTTCTCTCTCTGTTTGTCTGTTCTTTCTCCCTTTTCTCTTTCTCTTTGTGCCACCATTTCTGTCTTCTTCTCTATCTCCCGCTCTCTCTCTATCGTTCTCTCATCCCTCTCTCCCTCTATCTTTGCTCTCTGTTTTTTCTCTCTCTCCTTATTATCGATCTCTCTTCATCTCTTCTTTTTCCACTCCTTTTTTTCTTTTGTCTCCTTTCCCTTTTCCCTCTCTCGATGTCTTTCTCTCACCCCTCTCTCCCCTCTTTTGTCTCTGCCCTGTTCTAGTTCTCTCTAGTTCTGCTCTCTTTATTTTTCTCGCTCTTCCCTTTCTTATTTTCCCCCTCCTCCCCTCTTTAGCACTCTCTCTTCTTCTCTCTTTCATCTTCCATCTTTTTTTTCTTTTGTAATCTCGCTCTTCCTTCTGTCTTTCTCTCTGTTCCCCATCCTTGCATCTCTCACACTTGCGCTCTCTCTCTCTATGTCTTTCTTTCACCCCTCTCTCCCTTTTTTCTCTCTACCTTGTTCTTTTTCTCTTTTTGCTCTCTTTTGCTCTCTCTCTTCCCTTTCTTATTTCACTCCTCTTCTCCCTCTTTATCACACAATCTTCCTCTCCCTTTCACCACCCCATCCTCTTTTTTTGTCCCCTCTCTCTCCCTTTTCTCTTGCTCTCTTGCCCCATCTCTATCTCCTTTACTCTCTCTCAATCAATATCTTGTGCGCAATCCTTCTGTTTCTCTCTCCAATCTTTCTTGCTTTCTTTCTCCTTCTCCATCCCCCCTCTTTTTCTTCTTTCTCTCTCTCTTCACCTCTCTGTTTCTCTCTTTCTATCTTCCCCTTCTCTCATCCCTTCTCTTCTTTTCTCTTTCTGTCCGTTTCTTTCTCTCTCTCTTCGTTCTCCTTTCCCGCTCTCTCCCTTCTCTATGTCTCTCTATCTCTTCTCTCGCTCCGTCTCTCACACTCGGGATGGATGCGCTGTCTGTGTGGGAGGGAGACGGAAAAGGCAGAAATACAAGACGAGGGAGAAGTCAGCATAGATTTGTAACAGCAAAACAAAACAGCCAGAATATAGTTTCTTTCGTTTACTCCACAAAGGTAAATACTACCAGTGGTTCACAACATTTTTCATCACAAGAACCCCATAAATGTTGCCTCACTCTCCTAGATTGTGTACCGGTGTTCCTTCTGTTTCTTGTTTTAATGATGTTGATGTCCAAAAATGTCCTACAGAGAGAATTTATTAAGGATGTGAAATACTACATGCAACATTGTATGTTTAGATACGATTCAATTCCACCTTTCTTTTAAATTTGAACCATTCTAACACTCCTGGTTGGGAAATACTGACCTAGACAAAATCATTGGGTGCGTTCATTTGGCCCTAAATCAACCCCATTTTAATCTTGATGTGGACTTGATTTGGTTCTGTTCTAGTCCTTGTTTAATCTCAATCTAGTTCGAGGTTAGTTTCAGGTTTAGCTCTGGTCTTAGACTGACCCAGGACCGAAGACCTGGAGGAAAATACACCAACTCCGACGCCTGGACTCAGAGTAGGGCTAAGTGCAAGACTAAGACCAGGATTTGGACCAGGGGTCTTATTTAAGTGTGCGTATGTACAAAAATGTTGCATATGTGACTTTCAGTGTTATTTTTTTGATCTATGAAAAGACAACTTGACGGAACTGGAAGGAAATGAACGGTTTCGTGCTAAAACTCTGAGCTTTGTGTGTCTGGGCTTTCAAAGATGAGGCAAAAATGTGAATGTTAGAGGACATTTTGTTTGTTTGTTTTTTGTCCGTACGTAGACTTTTAGTAAAAATTCCACATTAAATTTTATAAATGAAAACCCAGGAATACTAAAATAAGATTATACTAAGCAAAAAACCTAAATTGGCTACGACTAATCGAGGCGTCAACCAAGTCTAGACCACCGAGGAATATCTGTGGACTAGACCAGATCTGAACCAGGATTAAAGGAATCAAGACAACCAACATAACAACTACATCCAGAACTAAACCAGGACTTAACAAGACCTTGACTAATGTAAGACTGGAGTTTTTAAAAAGATGTAGAAATAGTGGGCTAGTTTCAAATAACATAACATGATATTTGTGAAGCCTGGTTGCCATGGAGACCAACCCTTGGCCGAAGCAGAGGATTGTGGGAAGGTTTTGGACAAGTATCAGAACAAATGTGCTCTGTTTGAATCAATTTGGTTTGGATTTTGTTTCCATTCTCTGAAGGCATGGCAATATTTAGTTGGAAAATGGACTCATAAAGAAGGACAAATGGTAACAAAATAAAAATAAACATCTTAGACGTATTTTTAAAAAGTGTGCCTAAATCTTCCGTGGGCGTTTATGACTTATTATGTTATTAAAATGTAAGTAAATATTTGTGCAGTGAGAAGGAGACAACAAATGAGACTGTGTTGGTGCTGTCCATGGTGCTGAAATAATTAAAACAAAAAATGTAGAAAATTAAGCTTAAGTATGTGTTGGGGCTGCGAGAATAATTGCAATCAAATCAAAATTGCCATTTAAATGTCGCAATTGGCAAACAGCAACGGCTGTAATTATTTGAGTAATTACGGTCTTTTAGCCCTATTATGTATGAAACCTGCTGCTTACCTTAGCTTAGAAACATGTTCTGAAATACATTTGGTAATTGTTAGTTTAGTATTTCACTTCATGATGTGCCTTGTGAATTTAAATGAATTCTGATTTGAATGATTTGAACACATAAACCACAAATCTAAAATTTGCAGTTGCAAAAAGTATTTAATAAAGCTTTAATAAAGAAAAATGGAAACACTTTGTAAAAACTACACTTAATTGGCCTCAATAAAGTATTAACAAAAACTTAATTCAATAGTGATTAGGAATGAGGAATTCAGGCTCAGTAAGTATTTAATTGCTGCCTTAACTAAATAGTCAGGATCATTCTTAATAAACCATTGAACTGTGAATGAGGTATTTTTTCATGCTTTGATAAGGCTAAGAGACACTACAGGCTATTAGTATTTTCAGTTTGTTCTCTAAATATATTTCACTTGGAAACAACAACATTGTCCTGTCTGCACCTAAAGATCTTTTATTATTTAATTTAATCCACTTCAAATGCAGTTTTTTCTCCAATAAAACATCTTAAAGTAGTACAAACACACACCAAACTTTACAATCAGGTTTCTGACGGGACATACAGTAGGATTTGTTGATATCTATTTCAAAGCCTGATTTATGTAAAGTTTTAACTAAAATAAATTAGGCAAATATATTTTCACAAACATTTACTGTAAAATCTAGTTTACTCAAATACTAAAATCCAACTTTTTTGTTTCTAATATCTCAACAAAATGATGCAAGAAACCAGCTAAATCTAACCATTTTTCAGACCTGATGTTCCAAATATGTGTCATTTGGCAATTGTTGCACATAAAATGCCTTATTTAAGAATTATTATTTGATGACCACTTTTTTTTTTTTTTTTTTTTTTTTTGCGCATGTATAAATAAACTACACAAGGAATTTCAAATTGATACCTCTAAGTTTAAGATGTTTTTTGTATTCACCTTCAGTCTCTCTCCAAACATTATTCAGCCTTTATAAAGTCAAAGTGTCCTGCTTTTCCTTCCTTCTTTTACTGCTGGAATTTTGGAAAATAGGAACATAGAGGATACATTGTATTTGAATTCCAGCTGGTTTAGATTCTCATGGTGGTAGAAAGAGGGGAAAGAGCAGGGTCAGAAGAGGAGAGAGCTGCAAATACTGACCCAGAGATCTCCAGAGCAGCAGGGATCTGTCTGTGAGGAGTCCTCCACAGAACCAGGGTCACACAAGGGGCTGAAAACTTCTTGAAAACAAATAAAACCAAGAGTTTAATAATGAGTTTTATGTTCAGTTCAGATCACCTCCCAATTAAAGTTAACAGCCCCATTTTAATTGGTGTTACATGATGCACCACCGTTTGCTTCAGTGGCTCTTTCACTTTGATGTGGTAAATAGAGGTGGCGATTTTGACAAAAATGAATATCTCAATATTTTTGGGACGATTTTCAGATGATAGTATGTCAGTCCAACAGAAATATGTTAAAACATGTCTTTAAATGTGTTAGTTGCGGTTTAATTATCAGAATATTATGAAATGTTTATAAAATCAATCACAAAAGTGTAGAAATATCACTTTTTACCCTTATTTGAAAGCAACATAAAAGCAACATTCATTTTTATTTGTAGTCAGCTCTTTTTGTAGCATTTTTCACTCTAAACATTCAAATTTAGCATATTTTCTAAACAAGATTCACATTTTTTTGTATTGAAGCAAGACATTAAAACCAGACTTTGTTGTTTTCTTCAGATTTATATGTTCCAAATAGGTGCAATTTTGGCAAATTGTACACATAATATGCACTATTTTTATATGCACAATCATGATGATTCACCTGCAGTGTCTCGCCTTTCTTTGTATTTCCAGATGCCGTCTCTGATGATGGACAGTCAGTTCTCAGAGTTCACTCCGGACATCACTCCCATCATGCTCGCCGCTCACACCAACAACTACGAGATCATCAAGCTCCTCGTGCAGAGAAAGGTACTGCAGCTCTGCACTCAGTTACTCACCTTTAATTGTTTTTATTTGTTAAACGTTTTCTGCTTCTTCTGGGAAATTTCATAATCAGTTTTACGATAGTTGAAAGCCAGGAAGCAATTTCATCTGAACGATCTTGATTTTTCCCACTGTTAAACGTTGTACTGTCTTGTTGAATGCAGAGAATGTGCTGATGTGACTGAAGAACTATTAAATCTATGGTCTGTTTAATGTGTTCAGTAGAAACCTCCTATAGATCCAGTTATGTTGCACTTTTAAACCATTTATCCACAAACTATTCATGTTAACAAGGGGCATTTTTCTTGCTCTTGTATCACTGAAAAAGTAATTTTGTTGTATTTTCAGGTCACCATTCCCAGACCGCACCAAATCCGCTGTGACTGTGTGGAGTGTGTCTCCAGTTCAGAGGTAACAACACATTCCCAAAGTCCAATCAATAAAATGTAACTTTATTTTACTAAACCAATTTATTCCTACATACGCCGCAAGAATTACAATCTGAAATTAATTCATTTAACTTGAGTTTAGATTCAAGATCGAATTTATTATTTTTATGCACAAAACAAATACTGTTTCGCAGAATCCCTCAAAATCAATTCAATAGTCATAAAAAAGTAGAACAATATAAATGTAAGTGCTTCATTTCTAGTAGCAAATTCAAATTAGGGGTGCGTAACTTGATTTGAGTCGTATTTGGGGAAAAATAAAGAGGAAAATATCATATTCTGCTCACAACTGTAATAAAATATCTATTGTTGAATTTAAAGTAAGAATAAATAATTTGGAAAAAGACTAGTATACATCTAATAATGTTTAAAATGTTGACTTTATTTACTGGCTTTAACACTGCGTGAGCTGTGTGATCCTCTAATGTTTTTATGCTTCGGTTTTAGTTATCTATTTTATTTTCTGTACTGTTTTTATTTAATTTATTTGCCTAATAAATTGCATTTATTTGTTTTTATTGTTCTGATTGATTTTATTAGACCCAGTTTCATTAGTTTGAAATTTATTTGTTATTGAATTTTACTTACTTTTAGAGCTCAGTGTTTACAGCTCTTTGGAAACTATCTTGTTTATGAAATGTGCTTTACAAATAGGTTGGATTGGATTGGAAGGTCTTCTCTCGTTCTTGTTCTTGCAGGTGGACAGTTTGAGACACTCCAGATCGCGCTTGAACATCTACAAAGCGCTGGCGTCTCCTTCGCTCATCGCTCTCTCCAGTGAAGACCCGATCCTCACAGCCTTCAGACTCGGCTGGGAACTCAAGGAACTCAGCAAAGTATGAATATAATCTTCACCTTTGCTATACACACTTAAAATTCTACTCTTGGAGCTGTCCATGGTAAACCATTCTCGTGACCTGTCCGAGGTGCTGAAATTACACTGGACGAAATTGAAGAAAATTCAAAGTTGGGAGCAAGAAACCGACTGAAATTTGGGGGTTAAGAATTATTTTCTGCTCCTAAAAAAGTGTGATTTACATTTCTGGGGTCATGTTTGATGTCAAAGTGCACTAAAAATTTTTGTTTCTACACTTCTGTAACACTTATAAGGTAACACAGTAAGGTTCCTTAGTAACTTACTTATAAGGTATTAATAAGCATTAGTTATTTGATTATAAGCACTTATAAGACAATTACTAGTATTTGTCGATGGCTTTTAAAAACCTTATAAATGTTAATATGCCATTGTAAAATATATCTAAAAAACATTTGTGTGTGCTAATAAGCACGTAAATATTTGTAAGAGCATTAATAAGCAGCTTATTAAACGGTTTTCAATAACCAAGTGACAAATACTTGTAAATGCCTTTTAAGTCCTTATAAAGACATAAGTAGTGCAGTTCTCTTTAAATAATCTTTTTTTTTTAATTACAAAGTCTTTGTGCATTTTGGTTAGTTCATTAGTCATTAGCATGTGCCATTTCATGGAACCCAAACAGAATCTTACTTGGGGCCATAAGTAAGCAGGGGTTATGTACAAATTGTGTTGTGGGTTAATTTTAATGTGCTGATATAAACAGACAAAAGTCATTTTTATCACATGCCTAAATCTGCAACTTTACAGAGCTTGAACGAGCATAAACCTTTCATTTCCATGCCGAAAATAAATTCTGGGGGGAATAATCTTGTTAGATCGTTATACACAAGTACAGTCTCATGGCGTAGTAGTAGTAGAGTCATGTGTCTATGCCTTCCTGGTTTCACGTGTCCTCCCTTTGTGCCTCAGGTGGAGAATGAGTTCCGTCAGGAGTACGAGGAACTGTCGCAGCAGTGTAAGCGTTTTGCCAAAGACCTCCTGGACCAGGCCCGGAGCTCACGGGAACTGGAGACCATCCTGAACCACCGCGACAACGACCAGAGCGAAGAGCTGGACCCACGGCAGTGCCACGACCTCGCCAAGCTCAAGCTCGCCATCAAGTACCACCAGAAGGAGGTAGGGACGGAGCAAACACAGCTGGTCTGGTCGGGAATTTAATGAAAACAACCCTATTATGACGTTACAGGTATTTACAGACAAAACACAGTGCAGCAGGTGAAGAAAAAGCACACAGGGAAGCACAAAAAATGACAGTAAACACACACAAACATTATGTAACTGGAGAACACAAACAAAATAGCATACAGTTATTAGCAGTAGTACAGCTTATTTTGCATTATTATCTTTATTTATCTTATTTTCAGTGTGAACAAGTTTAACTCTTTGAATGAATTGGAACAACTGAGGATTTAGCCATTGAGTTTTGTTCTTTAAAGAGGCAGTTACTCTTTCTAGATTTGAGTGGCTGAACCATAAGTTAATTTGATAACTTCTGTCTGTTTTTCCTTTTGGGTAACATTGTTTTTATTTTGGCTTGTGACATTGTGTTATGGCACTGCGATGTAATGTACTGCAATTGGAAACTGAGAGTATTTCAAACTATTCAAAAATATTCATTGTTTCTGTCTTTAGTTAATCAAATAATGATGAAAAATGCAGACAGTTTTGAGTTTCCACAATGGTTTTGGGTACATTTTTGCATTTTTGTGTTGGCTTTTTTATTGTACTGTTATTGTCCTTCAAACGTGCTCTTCAGTAACTTTGCTTTAGCATCTCCATGTTGTAGAATTTAAAATAATGTATGCACTGAAAACCATACATTACTTTCTAACAATCAGACGTTCCCTCATCAGGATTGGTATTTGCACGCCATCTACCAGCAGCAGAGGGAATTACCATAAGTAAATAAACAAAAGCTGGCTTGCCTCGGCATGTTAATGTAAGCACGCCGTTGTAATGAAAGTGTAAACGTGTAAAACAACATACCATAAATGTTACATACTGTAGAAAACACATTTAACTTTGATCCAGCACTTTAACCATTCTTTTAACTCGGCAAAGTATGAATTTAATCTGCCCTTTTCAATTCTACCCCTGGAGCTGTCCAGGGTCCTGAAACCAGTGTCGTGAGCTGTCAGTGGTGCTGAAATTATACTGGGAGAATTTGAAGAAAATTGAAAGTTGGGAGCAAGAAACTGACTTAAATTGGGGGTTATGAACAATTTTCTGCTCCTTAATTTTAAACTGCAAAGTATAATTTACATTTCTGGGATCATGATCACATGAGTTTCAAAGGACCTTTTGGAAATACAATATTTAGTGAGCCTATATGTATCTCTTTTATATGCAGAATTAAGTGTACTGTTTTTAATAAGAAATGGGTCAAAAGCTGCAAAAATATATGATAGAAATAATATCAAACAAAACCTAGAGGTGATGTTTCTTTACTTCTGTAACGCTTTAAAATATGGTTCCTAAGTAAACTATTTATAAGGCATTAATAAGTACTAGTTATTTGTTTATAACCACTTAGACAATAACTGTTTATATTTTTCTATTTTTAGCTACTTCCTTTTTTGTTTTGTTATTATTTTACAATTAAAATGTTTCTTGGTATTTTTAGCGTTCTGTAACGGCAACATATCTAGAGCACCGTTAAGCTGAAACATGTAAGCTTCATAATACTCTAAGCTAAGAATAGTATTTGACATCGTAGACACTGCACGGTTCAGAGGTCACGGTGTCTCTAACGCTGCAATAAATGCTTTTCCACCTTTCTTTGCCGGTGTCTTGGCTCTGTGGCGGCCGGCTTTGAAACTTTAAATTATTTTGATCCTCTTGCTCTGATCGCTTTTCTTATGAGACCCGAGGATTATTTCAGGAAAGGGCAGACTTCAGTTACAAGCCGCTGAAATGAGCCGGCCGAGGGACACGCTCATAGAGAGGACAAGCTCCGCCGAGACACTGCCCAGGAAACCACTGTGCCATTAGATTATAGAAGTGTGAGGAGGTGTCTGGGGAGGGGGAGGTCCTGGCTGTTGAAATCATTACCTCGTACACTACCTGGAGATTGTACTTTGATGTCACTTGCTTTTCACATACTTGCTATTCATGGGTTTTAGGATACGCATCATTTTGAGGACTTTTCCGCTTTCAGAACGTGTAATATTTTGTGTTAAATTGTCAATCGCTATGGCAACGTTTCTTCATCATTCTGAAATCCATGGATATCTCACTTATGGTTTAAAGTCCTTATCATTCCCCTTTTTTTATTTTTTATTTTTTTTTATTTGTGTCAATCATGTTAGTCGTTAACTTAAAAAGCTACAACCGGTTTGAATTTTTTCTGTCAGTTGTAGCCTTAGTTTTCCAGTCATTTAGAGTTTTCAAATAAAGATTCATGACATTTATTATTAGATAAAGATACAAAATATCACACCTGTCATAGTCACCGAACACATTAAATATTGCATAAGTCAGTTGGCCTTGATGTTTCCCTGCGCTGATCTGTTTGCTCAAGTTTATTAACAGACACAAATCTTAGGCTTATATTTAACTTAGAACACACACATTTAAATAGTTAAAGATATTGATCGCATATTAGATGTAATTTGCCCTTGGACAAGACCAGATGGCATTTGAATCAGAGGCACTACAGTATTGTAAAGGAAAGATCAGTCTGTTTCCATGTTGTTGTTGATTGTTTGGTTTTTAAGAGAGCAAAACTATTCATCAGCAGGGATTCAACAATAAGTGTAATATCCTGATATTGTACTGTATTTTATTGTTAATATCTCTCAATAATATCATAAGCTGTAATAGTAGATCATAAAATGCAAACAAGATGAAGAAATAACTGTTATTTCACATGTCAAAATTATTCAGTTAACCAATTATTGTGATTCTTCTGCTCACAATTTAAAAGTAAGAACTGAAATATAATCATTTTAGAATCAAAATTAGGCCTTGACTATAGTTCAAAAATACACCTAAATGTAAATGTATGTTTTTGCTGTTTTTGTCACTTCTTTTTTCATTCAGAAAGTTCAGTTTCACAAAGCTAGTCACAAAAAATAATATAATAAAATAATAAAAAATAGTAACATTTCGTTTCGCCAAATGGTGTTGTTTTTTCGTAACACTAACATTTAATTTTGTGACATCACTATTTAGCACTTTCATATTTTAATACAATTCTCTGAAGCTTTTCAAAATATTGCAATAAGTATCGTACTGTGAGATGAATATCAGGATTATATCGTACCAAGAGTTTGGCTATTGTTACATCCCTTCTCATCACATAATGTATATATTGTGTAACTCTTTCTGTTATGGAATCATTTTAGGACTTCTGACATTGGAGAGAGTATTTTGGTTTTGAATTGTCACATGAAACACAAGGCTTGTAGCTTTATTCATCCCCACTTTCATGAATGGACTGGCAGCGCTCGTTCGTCTTCTCAAAGTCACCTCCTCCTCGCTGTGTGGTGTTGTGTTGTTTTTATCGCGTTGCCTTCACTGACATCAGCGCCGTTGTAAATCTCAGCCTCACTTTCGTATATTGGCCCTTATGTCTCTGTGGAGAAAATGAGAAGTTGTTAGTGCACGAGTTATAGCTCAAAAACAATGAGCGGGAGGTGCCAGAGGTGAAGTGGAACTGCCCTTGAGCAGCAGGACGGAGGTGATAAGAGGGATTAACATCGATACATGACAGCGTATTTATGATTAGTTCTGTAAATACATCAGCTTGTTGTGTTAAGATGACATTGGCTTCAGTCTACAGTTCTATTCTAAGTAATGTGTTATGCACTTTTTGTACTTACACGTGTGTATTTATAGAAAGCAAGTTCATTTATTTAAGGCAATTGTTGAAGCTGTAGGAGTAAAGCTGTTTGTTAGCTGGAAATTGTTAGCTGCGTAAAAATGAATGGACAATTTCTTTCATTCTACTTTTACATCAGATTTATTAAATTATGTTATTGATATATTGCATTTATAGCTCTGTACCTCAAAGCATGAAAAATAGAACACCTTCATTTTAAACTGTTGTCAGTGGTTGAAACATACATAACATACTTAAAGTATTCCTTGCATCTTAATTATTAGCGACGCACTGATGCCTGTTTCGGTATCGGTGCAGACACTGGAACATTTAACACATCGGGCATCAATTCCTTATGTTTCAATACTGATCTGATACTCCAATGAACCATTTTGAGAACACAAACATTTTTTACCCACTTCATCCCATTAAATATTGACGTGTGAAACCTCATTCAGAACCTACAGCATTAAAATACTGAATTTATTGTACCATTTACTGTACTGGGAGTGCAAATAATATTAATAGCATGTTAGTATGTCATCAACAACTCTTAATCTTTTAGTTGTTCTAAGTTTAAATAGATGTTTTTAGAAGTATAATTGGATATCAGCAGATGTAAAGCCCAATTATTGATATCGGTATCGGTAAAAGCTGTATTGGCGCATCTTATTCAACGTGATTAGTTTATGCTAACAGTGGCCCAGCGGTGTCTTTACTTTTCACAACACAGTTTGCAAACCTGTTCTAAAATCCTAACCAAATTAACCATTCCTAACCCTAATCATAAACCTTCCCTTACCCCAATTGTGAAAAAATATTTTATACAAAAATAAACATGTGCTTGCAGAGCCATCAATGTAAAGTGACAGTCGCGTGGCCCTTTTAAAGTTTTATATTAGCTTTATACATGCTGTTCATATAATACTGTGCCACGTTTTGTTTTTGTTTTTGGCTGTACTTTGACAGTTTCCAATCACAAACCTTTATCCTGGACGAGCCCCATCTGTCCACATGTCATTTCACCATTTGTTGTGGTTTTACAAAGTTATCCTCCAGATTTGTAAACCTTTGCTTCATCAACACTTCTCCTTTCTATTCAAACATTAAATATTGAACATCATTTATAAGAGCAGGTGTGCATATTTATTTAGTCATATTTGTACCGCATTTTCACCAAATAACAGCACAAATGACTAACGCAGGGATGCTCTATTATCCGTCATCCCTGTTTTCGCTGTCAGTGTCCTGGTTAAATATTTACGGAGCTCATGCATATTTTCACAGGACATATAAACGCCGCTGCAGAGACGTAGATGTTCAAACACCCAGAGGACTTTAGCTTTAGCATGTTACGATAAAGACATAACATGCTCTCAGCCTGTTCTCATGAGAGCGGCTCATTTGACAAGGACTGACTGAGCTTTTACATGAATTCATACACTATAATCATCAATAGTAAAATGATGATATATAAGTAGACTTAGACTTATATGTAGGCAACACAGTGTCTTAAATCATAGCCTCCATTATAATATATGTCAGTATGTTGCCTGGGATGTTCCACACTACGGCATTAAAGGCCCTGTACCTGATTTTTACTGTTTTGAAACGTGGAAAACAGAACTAGTTCATGTTCAAGTCTTTACGTCAGCCACATGTATCACTCGCTTTCCTAATGCAGTCCCAGCATCATAAATATTGACTACAATGAGTTTATAAGGACGAGTCTCTGAGCCCAGAAGGGCAGGACCTTCACGGGTAAAGCTAACAAACATTAGCATGCTAACACTCCACTTCCTGCTTCTCGTGTAGGATAAAAGGCTCTATAAATAGATGCAGAGTAAAAGTTGTGGTCTCACTTTCATCTGAATAGATGGTTTTACAATAGATCTGCACCAGGGCAACACTGATTTTAAAATTGGGAACATGGTCTAACAATAAGTCTAGTAATTATTCTTTTATCAATCGATTAGTTGCTAAGAAGCCTGTGAATATGGGATTCAACAGAATTTTACCCAAAAATAAGACGCTGCTTGTGGACATCTTACAATATATACCCTTAAGGCATTGTAGTGAAGAAAATGCTTAACTTTATCTAACACCAAAATATTTTTTGCATATTTCCTTCGTATGTTGCTCCCATGAGATTTTTTGTTTAATTTCTCATCCAGTGTCACACCCAAGAATTTTATTTCAGATACTTCATTATATATTCCATGTAGAGAACTGGATGTTTATGCTTTTGTTACAGTTTGTTTTCATCAAACCATTTTTTTTATTTGCTCAATTTCCTTTTCTTTTGTCACCTGTTGTTTGCCAGTTACACAAACTGCAATATTTGTAATGGCACATAAATCATTAATGTATAAAATGAATAGTTTAGGCCCAAGAATGTAACCTTGGGGAGTTCCACCTTAAATATTTTGATTTTATGAGCTGTTGCCAGCAAATTGTACAAAGTGTTGTCTTCTTGCCAGATAAAAACAACAATAAATACAATGCCTCACTCAGTTCGTCTTGAAAGCCAGGTGTGTTTTAGCAGTTGCGGGACAGAACAAGATTAACCCAAACATGCAGGAATCCATCAAAATATAACCTTGAGTGCAATCATTTTCTCCACAAATGAAACAAAATATTCAGCAACAAAAACTCGACAAAGAAAAAAGCATGGCTAAAAGCAACAAACACACATCAAAATGAGATAAAACTTGACGAAAAACAACAAAAAACGTTCTCCTGGTTGTGTCTAAAATGAGAACTTTGAACAGAATCCCATTATCAAACACAAATTACAAATCTATAATCACAATAATTGCAATTAGATATTTTTCTCAAATCGTGCAGCTCTAGCACCGGTAACAAAAGTATGACCTGTAGCATTCCACACATTCACTTAATGTTTTTTTTTTTTTATTCTAAGACTGTATTCACCTTTTTAACGATACATTTATTTCTAATTATGGCAATTCAAGCACAACCTCTGTAGTGGAGCTGAATGACAATCGCCGTCTTAAAACTGCGTCCGTCATCATTAAAGTCCTTCTTTGGTCACCTTCCCTTTGGTTGTGTTTGGAGACGACGACAGGGAAAATCTAATTAAATATAAATTCACTTCTCAGCGTCAGTGTTGTGAGCAGATGTCCAATACTTCTCCTCTAATTGGCTGTGGATACCATTGTTTTGGGCTGGAGAAAAAAAGGAGAAAGTGGAACTGAAAAAAAACCCAACAAGAATTAAGAGAAGAGAGATAAATGAGTGAGCCATCAAGACTCGGACTTAAACTTGCTTAAAGTGTAACATTTTAATTACATTTTAGAGCTTGCAGGGGCTTTATTGTTAGAGATTTTGTCGACAAATGTTAATGATGTTGTTAGTTCAAAAGGCACAATGTTGATTCGTTTGGGAAGACACCTACTCTGCCTTTTATCTTCAATGTCTGTGAACACTTTATTTTACGTATAAAGACCCTTTTATACGAAGAAGGATATTTTAAAGTTGAAATTGCCAAGTCTTTACAACAAAAATAAGTAACTATATTACATTTCCGAAGTCAAAATGTTATTTTGTATTCTATTCTATTACAAAAAGATGGAAAAATGCTATTTTCTATCCTCATAATTCTATTTAGTTATTTAGTCTATTTAGTTTAATTGCAGGTAAAATTTAAAACTATGATGGGATTGTCATTTCTGTTGTATTTGTCCAGTAAAACCTAAAAATGTCATCAAAAATGCTACAGGTTGATTCTAAATAAACACATTATGTAAAACACATCGTAAATGTGTTTAAACTAGGCTTTGATATCACTCACATGTGTCTTACTGTGTTATATTTGCCAAAAGCATATTGATTTTTCATATTTTATGGTTAATCTCAGCATTTTCATAGAAGTCACATTATTGCACTTTTGCCTCCATTCTGGAATTTATAATGTTTTTGTTTACAAACTATTAAAGGGTCTTTTAAAAGAGCGTCAAATCCAAATTGTGCTTTTGAAGATGTGGAAAATTAGAATATCAATCAATAGTTTAAATGTATTCCATTAGGGATGTTTTTATGCTCTAAAACACTGCATTTTTTACTGTAAATGTCCTCAACTGCTTGTCTCCATGGAGATGGTTAAGTTTAAGGCCATACTGTGGGACATTGCAAGCAAAGCCATAAAAACCTCCACCAAATTATTTAGATGAACGTTTGATCACATTTCTGGTGACGGCAGACCATTTGATTACTGCTCTTGGGTAAAGTAAATGAATAAATTACAGATTGTGTCACTATCGCCCACTCCTTCTCTGTTTACAACACCGCTAAACCTTTCATTTTTGTTCTTGTTTCACACATTACAGGCGACATCTTCTCCATTGAAATTCTTTTGTAAATCTAAACAAGCTTTTGCTGCAGAGTCCTCTCACACGACGGAGCAGTGTGTCCCTCGCTCATAATGCCGTTCTATCACTCCTCTGCTCTTTTCAGCTGGTATTATTACTAACACTGACCTTTGTGGCTTGTTCCCTTTATCTGGGTTCCTCTAATGCTTTTTTACATAGCGCCGGTGTTTATGTCGGCCACAAAACCGGGAGGCTTCGGCGGATGATAAAATGACACAGCCAGAGCTCGAGAGCGATGTTCAAGCTGTGTTTCAATATCGTTCTACTTTTGTGTTCAATTTTCTTCTCGCAAATGGATTTTAGTTGAAACACACGGTTGAATGCCAGTCTATTCTTCTTTTCATGGACGGTTATGTAAAATGCGAGGACACTTTCTGAGGGGGGGTGCGCTCTGTCGAAAAATACGCTTTGTGACTGTGAGCGGAGACGCCTCTCCACGGGCCTGACCTGTAACAAGCCTGGCGTCACCTGCTCGGGACCTCAACAACAACAACAACAACACCGTCAAACACATATGACACATATATGGTGCACGATGGGGCTCTCGCTTCACTGTCAGAAGGTCCTGGTGTTTGTTTGTGGTTGGTTTTTGTGAAAGTGAAAGTGAAAGTGAGACAACAGATGGAAGTGAACTCCAGTGAGTTTACTGCGTGTGTATCATGTGTGCTCAGTAACATGTCCCGACCAAATCAACAAACAAACAACTGCTGCAGAGGAACATTACGCTCTCTTCCAGAACATTGTTTTTGGTGTCGCAAGTAATAAAGGATCTTGTTTGTAACTGTGCTTTAAGTTCAAGCACTTATACCATATTCCTTAACATTTTTATATTTTATTGTGGTAGTAAAATGTCACACTCAGGTTTTATTCAGAATAAAACCTGCTGACCCTGTTTAAACATGCTCTGAAAGCAGAAAAACCCGATTAAATCACAATTAGATATTTTTCCCAAAAGTAAAAAATAAGGCGTTAAATAACTCAAGTTAAAAAAAAAGTTTTTTGTTAAAAAGTACAAATGTTTTCAGTGTTTCAGTGTTTTCTGCAGCAAATGACTGTATATATTTGTTTAAAAAGTAATGACATTTTCAGTGTTTTCTGCAGTAAATGACTTATACCATATTCCTTAACATTTTTATATTTTATTGTGGTAGTAAAATGTCACACTCAACACTGCCCAGGTTTTATTCAGAATAAAAACTGCTGTTTAACCCTGTTTAAACTGAAAGTGGAAAAACCTGATTAAAAGCAACAATTGCAATTAAGAGCAACAATAATGTGACTAAAAGTGACAACACGCAACTATTTTCTAGTATTAGTAATATGTTACGATCTACACTGGAGAAAGCAATAACATCTCCATGGAGACAAACAGGTGACAGGTAAAAAAAAAAAAGCCTGGAAACCTAATGTGTGTGTATCAGCGTTCTGAGTAAAATCAATATAAATCTGATGATGGATTTCTCAGGCCTTTCACCTCCACTCTTCTCCTCTTAAATATTCCCTCATTTTAATCTAACATTCCTTCTGTAAACCCAGAATACATATTAACCTGGAGATAACTTAAACTGAAGTCAGAATCAAGATTCATATTCTGCATTAAAGTCGTTTGAAGTAGATATCCCGTCTTGCAGTGAAGTGGTTAGCAAAGAATTCACGTGTCCTTCTTTAAAACCATGTCAGACAAAGTTAACGTGTGAAGTGCTGTTTTATAATTCATGTCTGGAACCCGGGGGCCGAAGTCTGACGCCTTTTCAACACGTTTTAATATTTCACAGCGTCATTAAACTTTACAGGCTCCACGCAACGCTTCATTCACTTTAATAAAGGCCAGACACGAGGGAGAAATGTAGAAGTGGTCAATATTCAAGGAAGGCTTCGGTCACACTTAATTAAGCTTATCCTGATTTGGTCCAGGTTTAGTTCTGGGTCCAGTCCTAGTACAATCTCTAGGGCTGCACAATTATCTAAATCAAGGCATACAGGCTGCAGTTTGCAAAGTGTGATATTTTCTTACACAAATAACAAAATATCCACTTAATTCTGCACAAAAATTGCTACACTATTTTAAATTTGTTAAAACATGACTAAAATGATAAAAACATGACTAAAACCCAACTAGATAGTGACACAATAGAGACAATAGAAGTGACATGCTGTATTTTAGATTTGTTAAAACATATTCTGAAACAAGCGACAAAAACATGACTAAAAGCAACAAAAACGTGACTAAAAGTGGCAAAAAATGATTAAAAATGACAAAAAACGTGACTGAAATGACAAGAATGTGACTGAAAGTGACTTAAATGTGACTAAAAATTACAAAAATGTGACTTACAGTAACAAAAACGTGACTAAAAGTGACAAAAACATGACAAAAAGGAACAGAAACACTGAAACGTGATTCATTAGTTTGTCAGTTCATATTCAGTCTTTTTGTCAGTTCTCCTGGTTGTGTTTAAAATTTTAACTTTGAACAGAATCCAATTATTAAAATTGAAATCAAATGTAATCGCCACACTGGTCTGAAAAATCACAATTAGATACTTTTTCCCAAATCGTGCAGCTCTATTATAATCTCAGTGTTGATGTTGTGTGTATAAAATAAAATACTGCAGAAAAACAGTGAGCAAAAAGAAGTAAAAATTAAGGCGTTAAAAATAACTCAAGTTTAAAAAAAAAAAGTTTTCAGCACCAAGAGACAGCAAATATTTGTTTAAAAAGTACAAATGTTTTCAGTGTTTTCTGCAGCAAATGAATGTATATATTTGTTTACAAAAAGTACAGACGTTTTCAGTGTTTTCTGCAATAAATGACTGTAAATATTTGTTTAAAAAGTACAGACGTTTTCAGTGTTTTCTGCAGTAAACGACTGTAAATATTTGTTTAAAAAGTACAGACATTTTCAGTGTTTTCTGTGCTGTTTTTGTGTTGCGTCTTGGCCTGGTTGTCATTGTAATTGACCTTCCTGGTAAATTACTGAATAAATGAAAAATACAGTTATTAACATTAGAGAACTATAATTAATTGCATTTATGTGATTTTATTTATAAAAGTGTTACGCAAAACTGCCTTTAAAGAATGTTAAAACAGCCAGTATCATTTGCGCCACTCGTTTCAGTAATCTGGTGTGTTTAGTCTGCTTCCCTCTTGGAATTAAAACTCCAGGACCAAACCAGGATTAAGTATTTCCACTCTTCTTTGTGTAATTCATCGTAAGAATGACAGACTACATGTAAGCGGTGCACAGAAATAGGCGCGGGACCCGATCAGACGCGGGTGACGGGGTTTGGTGAAGGTGTGAGGATGTGATGACGAAGTGAGGAAAGGTCTGGGGAAGGAAGGAAGTGATGAAGGATGAGTCAGACACATCTTGGATACGTGCGCAGGTTTAGTCACCGAGCTTATATAGGATCTGTAAACAGGTTTAGCCGACGAGCCAAACGAACAGGTGCCGAGACGATCTGTGGTGTTTAAAGGTGCATTCTGGGACTTTTCGTTGATGAGATGTCATTGCTTTCATTTATTTCATTATTTGTGTTTTTATTGATGAGAAAATGCCTTGAAAAGCATGCATTCTTGACCGTGAGTGATGTTTTTTCTGCACAGAACTGGCCTGTAACATTTTCTGCTCTTGTCACCTGAGATTGATCAGTTTAATGCCATACCGTGGAACATTATGCAAACAGAAGCCCTCACTTTCCAAACAAAGCAACAGGCGAGCGGGTAGCGGACTCTGGACCAGTAAAGTAACAGTGCACCTGCAAATTTGAATTACATTTTGCGGTGACACAGAAACAACTGTTATTTTATGCAAATTTTTGACAAGCTGCAAGTCCATACTTCATTATTATTACTCTATATTTTCAGTGCAGTACAGTTGGTCTTTAGATTTCAAATTTGGAGGCACAATCTGACTTTATATAATCTGACTTTGAACATAACTTGTTTGAACACAACGTAATCTTTCCTCCCAAATAAATCTGCTCTTTTATATTGGGAATTTAGAAATCTAGACCTTTGCTTTGCCTGGAATGTTCCACTGTTTGGCATTTCATTTATCCATCTTGCATTTATTCAGTGTTCTCTGTGCACAGAAGCGGTTGGCTAAGCTAACCGTTTCTCACAGCTAATGCTAAATTTTATTAAAATGCGAATACAAAAAATCAAATTAAAATGTAAAATAAAGACTACCAGATTGTCCTTATTTATAGATTACCTCTGTTTTTTGTTTTGTTTTCATATTTCATTTATTTATTCTAATCTTTATCACTCTTTACATTTAGCATTAGTGTTTGCATTGACCCACAAACACCTCCATTTATCAACACGGAAATGTCTGGGGAAGTATTCATGTTATTTGTAAAGTCTTTAACGTGTCGTCAGTGACATCCACCTGCAGCTCACTCTGATCTTTAAGGATATATCTGTTTTTAGCGTAAAAAAAAAAAAAGATAGAGAAAGTTGGACAGGAAGTACTCAGTTGTACAATGAGCTGAAATGCCATGCACTTCACACTTCACAGATCCTCATAGTGATTGATCTTGATTTTTTATTTCATTTCTTTGTATCTTTTCAAAAACAAAATAAAAAAAAATGTCTTCCAGTATTGATTTAATTAACATAAACAAGGCAGACATCAATGCCATTCAACACAAAAAGCCCAATTTCCATCTCCAGCATAGAAGGAACTGAATATTGTGAATTTTGTTTTGAAGATGTGCAAAATTTGAATAAAGCAGGAGAAAAAAAACAGTACAAACAAGAAAGGAGAGAACAATAAAGACGTGAAAGAGACGAAGAGGAAAAAAGAGCGGCCAGAGAGGGAAAGGGAGCGAGAAGGGGAAGAAAAAGACAGACGGAAAGAGAGAGAGGAATGGGATTCTCTGGGAGCAAAAACCCGCTGAATCACACTCACTGCAGTAAAAGGAGAGAGAGGAATATTAAGGCAAGTCATTACAGCCGACCTGGAGAAGAGAAAGTTTGTAGTTGGGAGTCACGTTCATGATTCATTTTCTCTAAAAGCACATTACGCCGCTGCCCTGCTGTTTTCAGACTCTTCTTTTGTCCACTGTTTTCTTAATAAATATCCAGGATGACTAAACAAACCATTTATTATTTTTATTGTTATTTCTTTGCCTTGAAAGTTCTCTCGTGTCTCTTTTGTATTTGTATCATTGCCGGTGTTTTATTGCTCAAAAATACCTTGAAAAACCTGTATTCTTAAAAACAGAAAAAGAAAACTTGCATTCTTACTGAGCAGGCAGCAGACAAAAGTGGAATTACTGCAAAATGATTAAAAAGTGAAGATATATTACTTAAAGGACACATGTTCTGCTACAGTGACTACAGTATTTTTTTTAAAGCTTTTAACCCTGTTCCATCATCAAAAACATACCTAGCATTTAGCTTCATTCACGCTAGTTTGAGGAATGTTCATTTGAAATTCACTCCTCTCCGACCATCGGAAAAAATCCCTGCTGAACTCCTTCCATCTGTGACCTTTTTCCCGATCACATACATCACTTTTTCCGAGAATCTTCTGGTATTTTAAGTCCTTAAATCATTGCCAGACTCGCTTTGAGCATTTCTGCCGTCCAATAACTGCCAGGCTAATTATTGTGTCTCTTAAAATGATAACATAACTAAATTGTGTAAGTGCTAGGTGCCATCTGCTGGCTGGATAGACTCAGTAAGTGTCATTGCAGATCATTTTAGTCCATTATAAACTTTTGTTTGTTTCAAAACATGAGATGGCAAATTCAAGGTACTCAAGAGCATGTTTAAAGGCTAATAACAATATGAAAAATGCTGAATATTTTTCCTTTAATGCTTATTCAGAAGTTTACTTTTTGGTGCATTTTATTATGAGCAGTATATTTACATTTTGCATATCTTCAAACAACATCACAATATTGATTGTATTTCAATTATCTGTGGGTTACTGTCAAATTTACTCTGATAAAACAATAAAACAGCTTTTGCAGATTGCTAATTGCTGATACAAAAATGTGTATTTCGATTAAGTGAGATTTAGGCATTTTTAAGCAAGAAAAAGGAGTCACGTTTACATAATATTGGGCCTTTAAGATTCAAATTAGTCCTCGTATTCAAGTTTTTTCAACAGTTTGAAGATAAATAGTGTGTTTTTGTCATTAACTTGACAACAAACATCTGTCTCATCACTTTGACTCCAACATGATGTGAATGTTGCGTCTACAAATCACCCTTTTCACAGTTTTTCTTAACTCGCCCCAAATTGCCTTCCTGTTGCCGTTTATTGTCTGCCATTCTCTTGCGCTCCACGTAAACACTCAAACGACTTCCTTTGTAAAGAAAGGAGCCGCGAAGGAGAAGTAAACACATTATTTTAGACAGAAAAACGGAGTATCTTTGTGATGAATGTTAGCGATCTGCGCGTTAGCAAAGAGCCATTCAAAGTCAACCCAGATGGAGACACTTAAAAGTTGTTTTCAAGTACGCACATGGGAATTTAAGCTAAAAATAAGAGTCCTATAGAAATAGAAATGCTACTACTTTAACTTTAAAATGTGGATTGAGAATATTGGTTTGAGTTTAAATTCATACTAACTTGCCCATTATTATCTAATATATTTCTGACTGTTAATTATTTTCAAAACTAAAATTATTATTACCAGTGGAGTAAGAAATTCACATTGAAATAAATAACAACAATGTGTGAAAACTCATTACAAAGTTGAGTATCATACCTTAATAAGTAAATAATCAAAAAATGTCAGGGGAATGTCAGCTAAAATCAGAATCAGAATCAGAATCAGAATCAGAAATTGTTTATTGCCATTGTCAGTGAAATTCACAAACGTAGGAACTTGCTTCATTAGGTGCAACATAAAGCAAAGGATAAAATATAAAAAATATATAAAAAGGCATGCATAAAATTAAGAATAAAATAGACTAAGATAGACTATATACAGAATGTACAGTTGGCAGATAGTGCAATGTGCAAATGAGTAGTGCAAATAGATTGTTCTTAAATAGTATTATTGTTGAAGTGACAGGTGTTACAAAGTGTTCATGAGTCCAACGGCAGAGGGAAAGAAACTGTTCTTGTGGCGGGAGGTTCTGGTCCGGATGGACCGTAGCCTCCTGCCCGAGGGGAGTGGCTCAAATAGTCCGTGTCCAGGGTGAGAAGGGTCAGCTGTGATCCGACCTGCTCGTCCCCGAGTCCTGGAGACGTACAGGTCCTGGACAGATGGAAGGCTGCAGCCGATCACCTTCTCAGCAGAGCGCACAATGCGCTGTAGTCTCTGTTTGTCCCTGGCTGTGGCTCCAGCGTACCACACGGTGATGGAGGAGGTGAGGATGGACTCGATGATGGCCGTGTAGAACTGCACCATCATCTGCGCCGGCAGCTTGGCTTTCCTCAGCTGCCGCAGGAAGTACATCCTCTGCTGGGCCTTCTTGATGATGGAGCTGATGGTCGGCTCCCACTTGAGGTCCTGAGTGATGGTGGTGCTAAGGAAGCGGAAAGAGTCTACGGTGGTGATGGGAGAGTCTGTCAGGGCGAGGGGGGGCAGGGGGGCTGAGACTTTCCTGAAGTCCACGATCATCTCCACTGTCTTCTGGGCGTTGAGCTCCAGGTTGTTGGTGCTGCACCAGGACACCAGCCGATCCACCTCCCTCCTGTAGACAGACTCATCGCCGTCCGAGATGAGTCCGATGAGGGTGGTGTCGTCTGCAAACTTGATCAGTTTTACAGAGTCGTGGCTGGAGTTGCAGCAGTTGGTGTACAGGGAGAAGAGCAGAGGAGAAAGTACACAGCCCTGTGGAGTTCCTGTGTTGATAGTCCGAGTCCACCTGCAGATGGAGTCAGGCACGTGGAGCTGAGAGAGCTTGTCCTGGAGCAGAGCAGGGATGATGGTGTTGAATGCAGAGCTGAAGTCCACAAACAGGACCCTGGCGTAGGTTCCCGGGGAGTCCAGATGCTTCAGGATGAAGTGGAGGGCCAGGTTGATGGCGTCGTCTACAGATCTGTTGGCTCTGTAGGCGAACTGCAGTGGGTCCAGGGCGGAGGAGGTGAAGGACTTGAGATGGGGCAGGACCAGGCGCTCAAAGGACTTCATGACGACAGGCGTCAGCGCCACAGGCCTGAAGTCATTAAGTCCAGTGATCCGGGGCTTCTTGGGAACAGGGACGATGATGGACGACTTGAAGCAGGCTGGGACATGGCATGACTCCAGGGAGGTGTTAAAAATGTCTGTGAAGACAGGAGTCAGCTCGTCCGCACAGTGTCTCAGGGTGGCGGGGGAGACACCGTCTGGTCCAGCAGCTTTCCGGGGGTTGGACTTCCGAAACTGTTTCCTTACATTGTCCCTGTGTAGTGAAAGGCCAGTGGGGAGGTGGGGGACCCGGGGTGTGATTGGCAGAAATGTCTATTGTAGTGAGATAGGTGGGGAGGGGTTGAGATTTCGAATAGTGAATAGAAGGAGGCTGAGCTGTTCAGCGAGTTTCTGGTCAAATCAGCAGCATGGGGGGCTTTGGGCTTGTAGTTGGTGATCTGCCTAAGTCCCCTCCAAACCGCTGAGGCGTTGTTAGCAGAGAAAGACTGCTTTAGGCGCGTGTTGTACAGAGATCTAGCTCTTGACACCTCCCTGCTAAATCTGTACTTAGCACCTTTGTAGCTCTCTCTGTCCCGGCTCTGAAAGCTGCCTCCTTCTGCTGCCTGAGCTGCCTCAGTTTGGAGTGTGAACCAGGGCTTGTCATTGTTATAAATCACCCTGGTGCGTGTGGGGATGATACTGTCCTCACAGAACTGGATGTATGACGTCACAGTGTCCGTGTACTCATCCAAACCATCCGTGGCAGTTTTGAACACATCCCAGTCTGTAATGTCCAAACACGCGCGTAGTTCCTCCACTGCCTCGCTGGTCCACTTCTTAGAAGTCCTCACTACAGGTTTGGAGAGCTTCAGCCTCTGTCTGTACGTGGGGATCAGGTGGATCATGGCGTGATCTGAGAGCCCTAGGGCAGCGCGAGGAACCCGCGGAAGGACCCACTCACTGTAGTGTAACAATGATCCAGCGTGTTCTGCTCTCTGGTCGGGCATTTAATAAACTGTCTGTACTTTGGTAGTTCCTGGCTGAGATTACCCTTGTTAAAATCCCCGAGGATGATCAACAAGGAGTCCGGGAAGTCCTGCTCCGTATTCAAACCCGCTCCGCTAACACGCGCTGTGACTCTTGTACGTTAGCTAAATGCGGGATGTAAACAGCGGCGAGAATGAATGAAGCGAACTCACGTGGAGAGTAGAATGGTTTACAGTTAATGAAGAGATATTCCAGATCAGGAGAGCAGAGTTTGGAGATCACAGTCACATCGGAGCACCAAGCGTTGTTGATGAAGAAACAGACTCCGCCGCCTTTGTTTTTCCCCGGAGAGATCCCTTTGTCTGTCGGCGCGAGGAGCTGGAATCCCTCCAAATGGAGCGCGCAGTCCGGGATCGACTCGCTGAGCCACGTCTCCGTGAAACACAAAACAGAAGACGAAGAAAAGTCTCTGTTCCTCTTCATCAGCAGCGCCAGTTCGTCCATCTTGTTGCTGAGTGAGCGGACGTTGGAGAGGAAAATCCCAGGTAAGAGCGTCTGCGCGCCGGCGTTCGGCGCACGAGAGCCTGAGCACTTTCCTCTTCTGTGGCGTCTCACTCTTTGGCCAAAACTAGCGCTAAGTCTGCAGCAGACACTAAAAAACTGGAAATAAGTCCGTGGGGCAGAAGTTTTGATGTTTAAGAGCTCTTCACGGGTGTAAGAGCACGCGGACACACGATTAACGACAAAAACAAACAACATAGAGCGCACCAAAACGCCAGGGCATCCGTCAGCGGCGCCATCTTGGATTTAAATGAAGCTTATATTTTATTTTTACGCATTATTATTTTATTATTTATTTAATTTTAGTTTATTCCAATGATAATCAGACAACATTTTATCAATCCATCCAAACTATGATTAAATGTCGCACAGAAAATGCTAAATTAATCATCAAAATGGCAGTAATATCACAATATACCCTTATTTTAGAGCTAACACTGAAAGTTGTTGTTGGTGTTTTTAATTAGCCATAAAAAGCATATCAAAATTCTCAGTATTTTTGCAAAATAAACATATCTATTTGATGCCAACCATTTAGGCCCAATCATCCCACGTTATAATATTATTATTGTTATATACATAATATTATTTCAGTTTCGAGAAGAATATGTGAAATGTATTTAATAATAACAACAACATAATGACTACCTGCATTATAATGTAATGTATTATGAATATTTTCACTTTGCAATAATGTTTGTCAAGCATTTATTTATTAGTAATAAAGAAAAAAATGCACTAAAAGCACTGCCTAACCCGAACCCGAAAAATTCACGCTAATGATTGTCGGATGATATTGCGTCAATAAGTCTTTAAACATTTTAGTTGAGGTTTAATTATCAAACAAATGTGAGAATGTCTGTTAATTACAAAAGTCAAGAAACATTGAGGAAACACCTGAGGCACTCAAGCACAAGGAGTCAGACAGTAGGGCTACCACCGGGGGCACCACACATCAGCCGCACAAACAAAAGTCAAGTCAATTCAAAAAAACTTACCAAATACAAACCTATTCAAATTACATCTGTAGGATAGGGTGTTATGGATCCCGGACGAGCCCCCACTTGTTACAACCCAGCTCAGCTAGGGTAGGGAGGTAACAAAAACCAAAGAGTAGGAAAAGGTTTAAATAAAGATGCAATTTAATGAACAGGGGTGTAAGGGTAACATAACAGAACTAAAACAAAATCAAACTAACAAAACATCACAAGAGAACAAAACACACAAGTACAAGAACTGCCACTGCAGCCCTGGTACACACAGACAAATACAGCAACTGCCACTGCAGTCCTGAACACATAGGATACAAAATACAGGCGCTGCCACTGCAGCCGTGAACAGCACAATGGCACAATGGCATACTGGCCACACAGGCCAGCAGCCCAGAACAGGTGTGGAGTGAGTCATTAAATACAGGGCGGGGCTGATGTGGAGCCACAGGATTGGCCAGGTGTTTTCAGGTGGCACCAATCAGGGACCAGTCTGCTGCAGCCAACCACGATCCTGGATGTACCTCCGAATTCCCTCCAGCACATAGGACTCTCACAATATTCAAAAACACAAAAAGGGGCAGGATCTGTAGGCCTGGGGCCGTAACAATGTTATTTAACTTACTTGGGTCATTTTTATTTATAATTAGCTCTTTTTGTAGCATTTTTACTATAAAAAATATACTCAGTGTTTAAATTTTACATATTTTCCAAACAACATTCACAATACTATCTAAATCAGGGTCTCGTTTTAAGAGGGGGCCGAATTTAGAAAATCAGAGCTGGTCGGGGGCCGCAACAGAGACAAACTTGAAAACCCTCACCCATAAAATCTATATGAGATTTTAGTTTCCAGAAGTTTTAGGGGGCTGTGTAGGCGCTAATACTGCAGTGCTTGTATGGGTATGGGTTTTAACGGCCAGAGGGCCATTTATAATACAAATTAAAAAATCATCTCGGGGACCACCAGAAATTGTCTTGAGGGCCGCATTTGGCCCTCGGGCTGCGTAGTTTTGGACGCTTGATCTAAATTGTGTTATATTGCCGATGGACAACAGTGTATTTATTTGATTTTAATAAAGTTAATATAGTTATTCACGAAATGAAAGCGTAAATAATTGTGTATTCTGTATTTTCGGTATATGTATTTACTTTCCAAAACGTATCTCAATCTCAGACCACTCTTCCCTCCGAGTTTGTTGCTTTGTGCACTTTTCAAACTCTCGTGCCTCTTCGATTCAGTTTTTGTTTTGTTCAAGTGAGACACAGTTGACAGTCGACTGGCGTCCACGATTGTCAGCGCTTTCGATCACTGTTTGTGGAGGTGTGCGAGCGCGTTAACAGTGCTACGCTCCGCCTTTAACAAACTCCCTGCCAGATCTGCCACAGTCTGCTGTCTGCTGCCTTTTAGCCTTTCTCCAACATGACATTCTGATTCATTTCTCACAGCGACGTTGACTCGGAATATAACTTGAGCAGCTTGTCGAGGCGTTATGAAAGTGGCAGAGTGGTTTGCGGGAAAGTTGTGGGTTTCATTCCAGGGAGAGCAGACTCAATCTTGTGCGGAGGTTGTGGGTTAGACTACAGATTTATTTGAGTGAGTGTGCCGGTCCTCACTGAGATTCAGACAACTTTATTATTCCCACCAGGGCCAATGGGCTCTGTGCGCATCAGGCCTCAGTTTTTTTTTCCCAACCCACTAATGCCACATGATAGTAACTTTGCATTGGTGACTATGCTACACTATTTTCTTTCACAGTTCGGGTAAGATTAGGATTTGGGTTAGGTTTAGGTTTACGGACAGATAATTTGGTTTAGATGTGGGCTTTAGGGCAGGCAAGCTAACCCGATCTCGGCAGAACTGCGTTGTAGAAAAAAAGACCATGCACAGCAGCAGTTAACCATTTCTCAATGCTAATGCTAACGTATTTTCAAGCCATACAGATACTGAAGTGAAGTAAATACTATCTGATTGTTTTTATTTATTCACCTTATTCTGCCCCGCCCACTTTTGCTGTTTTTTGCCAGATACGCACTTTTGTTGTAAACGCACTTCCGTTTGACGAGAACTCCGTTAAAGCTAATGGCGAACGAGGGAAAAGTCTCGCCGCTAAAATGTTACATAAAGTAGGTTGATTTGTGTAAAATGTTTAATGAACACAAGCAACAACAAGTCAACAACGCAACGATTTCCTGAGGCCTGAAAATGGCTTTTTAGTCCGTGTAGAACTTATTTTCTGTTGAGCTCGTCTGCTCCATGTAAACTAATACAACAGAAACAAGACGGCGGCACGTACGGCAACTTCCGGAATAAGGTGAATAGATTACTTCAGTTCGTTGTTTGCCTCAAAATTACCATTAGCATTGACGCACAAACGCCTCTCTTTAAGAATTCATCTCATTTGTAAAGTCTTAAACCTGCTGTAAGAGACATGCAGAACACTGTTCACTGTGTGGTCTATATAATTATAATTTATTGGAATACACAAACTCCACAGAGATAGAATTGGACAGAAAGTACAGGCGCAAACAATAAGCTAGCAGGGCACTGTTGTGCACAGAGGCAATTAGTTTGAGCAGTAAAAAAGCACATAGGAAACATCCAAACATAATTCTGATATAGCAATATATTTGACAGATTCACTTTTTGTAATTAAAGTGGGAGTATTTCATATTAAGTACAGAAATACTGTTTTTAAAATGTTTTGGGTTCTTAAAAATAGTGATATATTGCAGAATATCATGTGCAGTCGTGATATTATTCTATCCAGAACCACGTATTGTGTATTTTATTGAATCGTGATGGACCCTATTGCTAAATCTGATATTTAATTCTGATTTGTTTAAACTTACAGAATCTTATTACCTAACTCAGCTGCTAAAATGTGACTTTTCATTAACTTGTGAGATTATGCTGTGTTTTTTTATGTCTGGGCTTAATATCTTAATACTATTATCTACATTGCCCTTGGGCAAATTCAAATTGGCTGAGCTTTCTCCATCTTCTGTAATCATTTCCCTTTGCAAAGTCTTAATATCATTCTGCTTTTACTGCCATTATGGAAATATTTGTGTACATTGCAGCACTGAGCTTTTATTTATGCGGAAAGTAATGGGCGTCGGCGACCAACTGACGCATTGCTCGAGCCACCGCCGCCATGTTCTCATAACTTGCGGCGCGCACATGTTAGCATATTTGCATTCACGTCTCATGCCTGGCTGGATTGAATTAGCGTTAGCATAGCTTCAGGGTTAGCATAGGAGAAGGAAACAGAGGAGACGAGTACAT
>CM033640.1:18442193-18592568 GCA_019453435.1 Rhinogobius similis | reverse complement strand
CCGGGAGGTGTTAAAAATGTCTGTGAAGACAGGAGTCAGCTGCGTCCGCGCAGTGTCTCAGGGTGGCGGGGAGACACCGTCTGGTCCAGCAGCTTTCCGGGGTTGGACTTCGAAACTGTTTCCTTACATTGTCCCTGTGTAGTGAAAGGCCAGTGGGGGAGGTGGGGACCCGGGGTGTGATTGGCAGAAATGTCTATTGTAGTGAGATAGGTGGGGAGGGGTTGAGATTTCGAATCGTGAATAGAAGGAGGCGAGCTGTTCCAGCGAGTTTCTGGTCGAATCAGCAGCATGGGGAGCTTTGGGCTTGTAGTTGGTGATCTGCCTAAGTCCCCTCCAAACCGCTGGCGTTGTTAGCAGAGAAAGACTGCTTTAGGCGCGTGTTGTACCAGAGATCTAGCTCTTGACACCTCCCTGCTAAATCTGTGCCAGCACCTTTGGCAGCTCTCTCTGTCCCCGGCTCTGAAAGCTGCCTCCTTCTGCTGCCTGAGCTGCCTCAGTTTGGGTGTGAACCAGGGCTTGTCATTGTTATAAATCACCCTGGTGCGTGTGGGGATGATACTGTCCTCACAGAACGCTGGATGTATGGCGTCACAGTGTCCGTGTACTCATCCAAACCATCCGTGGCAGTTTTGAACACATCCCAGTCTGTAATGTCCAAACACGCGTAGTTCCTCCACTGCCTCGCTGGTCCACTTCTCAGAAGTGCTCACTGCAGGTTTTGAGAGCTTCAGCCTCTGTCTGTACGTTGGGATCAGGTGATGCCATGGCGTGAGCTGAGAACCCAAGGGCAGCGCGAGGAACCTTAGCGGAAGGACCCACTCACTGTAGTGTAACAATGATCCAGCGTGTTCTGCTCTCTGGTCGGGCATTTAATAAACTGTCTGTACTTTGGTAGTTCCTGGCTGAGATTACCCTTGTTAAAATCCCGAGGATGATCAACAAGGAGTCCGGGAAGTCCTGCTCCGTATTCAAAACCGCTCGCTAACCGCAGCGCTGTGCCTGCGTGTGCGTTCGCGCAAGGCGGGATGTAAACAGCGGCGAGAATGAATGAAGCGAACTCACGTGGAGAGTAGAATGGTTTACAGTTAATGAAGAGATATTCCAGATCAGGAGAGCAGAGTTTGGAGATCACAGTCACATCGGAGCACCAAAGCGTTGTTGATGAAGAAACAGACTCCGCCTTTTGTTTTTCCCGGAGAGATCCCTTTGTCTGTCGGCGCGGAGCTGGAATCCCTCCAAATGGAGCGCGCAGTCCGGGATGCGACTCGCTGAGCCACGTCTCCGTGAAACACAAAACAGAAGGCGAAGAAAAGTCTCTGTTCCTCTTCATCAGCAGCGCCAGTTCGTCCATCTTGTTGCTGAGTGGCGGACGTTGGAGAGGAAAATCCCAGGTAAGAGCGTCTTGCGCGGCGTTTCAGCGCCACGAGAGCCCAGCTTTCCTCTTCTCTTGACGTCTCACTCTTTTGGCCAAAACTAGCGCTAAGTCTGCAGCAGACACTAAAAACTGGAAATAAGTCCGTGGGGGCAGAAGTTTTGATGTTTAAGAGCTCTTCACGGGTGTAAGAGCACGCGGACACACGATTAACGCACAAAAACAAACAACATAGAGCGCACCAAAACGCCAGGGCATCCGTCAGCGGCGCCATCTTGGATTTTAAATGAAGCTTATATTTTATTTTTACGCATTATTATTTTATTATTTATTTAATTTTAGTTTATTCCAATGATAATCAGACAACATTTTATCAATCCATCCAAACTATGATTAAATGTCGCACAGAAAATGCTAAATTAATCATCAAAATGGCAGTAATATCACAATATACCCTTATTTTAGAGCTAACACTGAAAGTTGTTGTTGGTGTTTTTTAATTAGCCATAAAAGCATATCAAAATCTCAGTATTTTGCAAAATAAACATATCTATTTGATGCCAACCATTTAGGCCCAATCATCCACGTTATAATATTATTATTGTTATATACATAATATTATTTCAGTTTCGAGAAGAATATGTGAAATGTATTTAATAATAACAACAACATAATGACTACCTGCATTATAATGTAATGTATTATGAATATTTTCACACTTTGCAATAAAGTTTTTCAAGCATTAATTTATTAGTAATAAAGAAAAAAATGCACTAAAAGCACTGCCTAAACAGAACCCGAAAAATTCACGCTAATGATTGTCGGATGATATTGCGTCAATAAGTCTTTAAACATTTTAGTTGAGGTTTAATTATCAAACAAATGTGAGAATGTCTGTTAATCACAAAAGTCAAGAAACATTGAGGAAACACCTGAGGCACTCAAGCACAAGGAGTCAGACAGTAGGGCTACCACCGGGGGCACCACACATCAGCCGCACAAACAAAAGTCAAGTCAATTCAAAAAAACTTACCAAATACAAACCTATTCAAATTACATCTGTAGGATAGGGTGTTATGGATCCCGGACGAGCCCCCACTTGTTACAACCCAGCTCAGCTAGGGTAGGGGAGGTAACAAAAAAACCAAAGGTAGGAAAGGTTTAAATAAAGATGCAATTTAATGAACAGGGGTGTAAGGGTAACATAACAGAACTAAAACAAAATCAAACTAACAAAACATCACAAGAGAACAAAACACACAAGTACAAGAACTGCCACTGCAGCCCTGGTACACACAGACAAATACAGCAACTGCCACTGCAGTCCTGAACACATAGGATACAAAATACAGGCGCTGCCACTGCAGCCCTGAACAGCACAATGGCACAGTGGCATACTGGCCACACAGGCCAGCAGCCCAGAACAGGTGTGGAGTGAGTCCTTAAATACTGGGCGGGGCTGATGTGGAGCCACAGGATTGGCCAGGTGTTTTCAGGTGGCACCAATCAGGGACCAGTCTGCTGCAGCCAACCACGATCCTGGATGTACCTCCGAATTCCCTCCAGCACATAGGACTCTCACAAAGCACAATATTCAAAAACACAAAAAGGGGCAGGATCTGTAGGCCTGGGGCCGTAACAATGTTATTTAACTTACTTGGGTCATTTTTATTTATAATTAGCTCTTTTTGTAGCATTTTTACTATAAAAAATATACTCAGTGTTTAAATTTTACATATTTTCCAAACAACATTCACAATACTATCTAAATCAGGGTCTCGTTTTAAGAGGGGGCCGAATTTAGAAAATCAGAGCTGGTCGGGGGCCGCAACAGAGACAAACTTGAAAACCCTCACCCATAAAATCTATATGAGATTTTAGTTTCCAGAAGTTTTAGGGGGCTGTGTAGGCGCTAATACTGCAGTGCGTATGGGTATGGGTTTTAACGGCGGGCCATTTATAATACAAATTAAAAAATCATCTCGGGGACCACCAGAAATTGTCTTGAGGGCCGCATTTGGCCCCCGGGCTGCGAGTTTTGGACGCTTGATCTAAATTGTGTTATATTGCCGATGGACAACAGTGTATTTATTTGATTTTAATAAAGTTAATATAGTTATTCACGAAATGAAAGCGTAAATAATTGTGTATTCTGTATTTTCGGTATATGTATTTACTTTCCAAAACGTATCTCAATCTCAGACCACTCTTCCCTCCGAGTTTGTTGCTTTGTGCACTTTTCAAACTCTGTCGTCTCCTTCGATTCAGTTTTTGTTTTGTTCGGCGAGACACAGTTGACAGTGCGACCCACGCGTCCCGATTGTCAGCGCTCGATCACTGTTTGTGGAGTGTGCGACCGCGTTAGCTTAGTGCTACGCTCCCGCTAACAAACCCCTGCCAGATCTGCCACAGTCTGCTGTCTGCTGCCTTTTAGCCTTTCTCCAACATGACATTCTGATTCATTTCTCACAGCAACGTTGACTCGGAATATAACTTGAGCAGCTTGTCGAGGCGTTATGAAAGTGGCAGAGTGGTTTGCGGGAAAGTTGTGGGTTTCATTCCAGGGAGAGCAGACTCAATCTTGTGCGGAGGTTGTGGGTTAGACTACAGATTTATTTGAGTGAGTGTGCCGGTCCTCACTGAGATTCAGACAACTTTATTATTCCCACCAGGGCCAATGGGCTCTGTGCGCATCAGGCCTCAGTTTTTTTTTCCCAACCCACTAATGCCACATGATAGTAACTTTGCATTGGTGACTATGCTACACTATTTTCTTTCACAGTTCGGGTAAGATTAGGATTTGGGTTAGGTTTAGGTTTACGGACAGATAATTTGGTTTAGATGTGGGCTTTAGGGCAAGTAAGCTAACCCGATCTCGGCAGAACTGCGTTGTAGAAAAAAAGGCCATGCACAGCAGCAGTTAACCATTTCTCAATGCTAATGCTAACGTATTTTCAAGCCATACAGATACTGAAGTGAAGTAAATACTATCTGATTGTTTTTATTTATTCACCTTATTCTGCCCCGCCCACTTTTGCTGTTTTTTGCCAGATACGCACTTTTGTTGTAAACGCACTTCCGTTTGACGAGAACTCCGTTAAAGCTAATGGCGAACGAGGGAAAAGTCTCGCCGCTAAAATGTTACATAAAGTAGGTTGATTTGTGTAAAATGTTTAATGAACACAAGCAACAACAAGTCAACAACGCAACGATTTCCTGAGGCCTGAAAATGGCTTTTTAGTCCGTGTAGAACTTATTTTCTGTTGCGCTCATCTGCTCCATGTAAAATAATACAACAGAAACAAGATGGCGGCGCGTACGGCAACTTCTTTGAATAAGGTGAATAGATTACTTCAGTTCGTTGTTTGCCTCAAAATTACCATAAGCATTGACGCACAAACGCCTCTCTTTAAGAATTCATCTCATTTGTAAAGTCTTAAACCTACTGTAAGAGACATGCAGATCACTGTTCACTGTGTGGTCTTTGAGTATAATTTATTGGAATGCACAAACTCCACAGAGATAGAATTGGACAGAAAGTACTGGCGCAAACAATAAGCTAGCAGGGCACTGTTGTGCACAGAGGCAATTAGTTTGAGCAGTAAAAAAGCACATAGGAAACCAAATCCAAACATAATTCTGATATAGCAATATATTTGACAGATGCACTTTTTTGTAATTAAAGTGGGAGTATTTCATATTAAGTACAGAAATACTGTTGTTAAAATGTTTTGGGTTCTTAAAAATAGTGATATATTGCAGAATATTATGTGCAATCGTGATATTATTCTATCCAGAACCATGTATTGTGTATTTTATTGAATCGTGATGGACCCTATTGATTGCTAAATCTGATATTTAATTCTGATTTGTTTAAACTTACAGAATCTTATTACCTAACTCAGCTGCTAAAATGTGACTTTTCATTAACTTGTGAGATTATGCTGTGTTTTTTTATGTCTGGGCTTAATATCTTAATACTATTATCTACATTGCCCTTGGGCAAATTCAAATTGGCTGAGCTTTCTCCATCTTCTATAATCATTTCCCTTTGCAAAGTCTTAATATCATTCTGCTTTTACTGCCATTATGGAAATATTTGTGTACATTGCAGCACTGAGCTTTTATTTATGCGAGTAATGGGCCGTGCGGCGACCAACTGACGCATTGCTCCGAGCCACCGCCGCCATGTTCTCATAACTTACCGGGCGCGCACATGTTAGCATATTTGCATTCACGTCTCATGCCTGGCTGGATTGAATTAGCGTTAGCATAGCTTCAGGGTTAGCATAGGAGAAGGAAACAGAGGAGACGAGTACATGGAGTGGAGGTGAAATTGAATTAGCTCGGCGCGGCGTTGCGTAGCCCATGATCCGTTAGCATATTTCTTAGTTTAGCGGTCAGGGCCCATTGGTCAGATATTAGATTAGCCGCAGAGAGGCTAATCAAGAGCGGCGACCCGAGCGAAGGCAGAGGGCACTGTTACACAAGCGGCTCAGGGTCTGAGTGTTGTCAATGACCAGTAAGACGCAGACAATTGGACAATAGTAAAGTGTACCATGTTGAATGTTTTGAAATTCTTGAATACAGTTCTTAAAGCTAGTTGTTGCGCAATTCACAGATATGACTTTCACTAAAACGTAGTGAACCTGGTCATAGTTTTTACTAAACATTTTGTCTATTTGTCCCTCAGTTTGACAGTTTTTATAAAAATGTATAATGTTACGTCCTGGTTGAACGCAAGAGCAGATGTGACATGGATAGAGGTAATTCCACAACGGTTACCTGGCAACCACACTGTAAACAAGGGCCATATAAATAGTTAGGAATTTACATTAAACAATACATGATAAGAACTTTACTTTGTTAAATTATCATTTCAACTGTTAGAAAATTGTGTTAGTTGTCTAAATTGTCTCTGCACTACTTGTAAGTAGTACAAGTATGTAAGTTTAAACTTTTATTTTTCAAAATGTCTTCACAAACTGCAACAATGGATGTAAATATGATAAATATTTACCACAAGGGCCCTTTCATCAAACTAATTGATTCATAATTAGAAAAACATGAGAACTTGCTAAATGCACATTAAATTTAACATCACCACAAAACATTAAAAACTGCAAAGTTACACTAGAAATATGATCTTTGTTATCTGTTAAGATATTAGATGTGACTAGATTAGATTAGATTTAAATGTGATATGGGTTAATAAAAGTATTTTTATTTGTTCATGGTTGCTGATTGATCATAAAACTAACACTATCACATGAGGAGTTTGACCATCCTAGATGCAAATTAATCTAACATCAGATTAACAGCATGTGCTTCGCTCATTCTACAGAAATGTGCCATGTTTTTCAGTCCCCTTTTCAGTCCTGTCTTTTTTCCTCAATGAGCAGCCGTTTGTTTGGATATGGATGGACCACGTGTTCCTCATTGACTAATCCACCTGTCAATCACGACCATCTGAACCTGCAAAGATGAAAACTTATTTTTTTCATTTAAATATATGTATCTGCAACTATCGGCCAAAATAAAAAGCTAAATATCAGATATCTGCTCAAAAGATTCATATCGGCCCACGTAATTAAAATACGGAAAGATATTGGATTTTCCAGGCAGCTAGATTCACATCTCGACAAATTGGTGTGGTGCCTTGCATAAAGAATGGACAAAACGCTCCGATTATTTTATATTGCTCTATCACACCATTGCAGAACTCCTCTTCACTTCATTCATAAATTGTATATCTCTCTATTGTTATATTTTGTGTCCAAAGACCAACCCAACTCGGCCGCCCACTCTCTCCTCTTTCACCTCTCGCGCAGACCTTACATAACTCCATGATTCAACCTGTCCCATTTTATCCCCCCACACCCCCACACCCCCTTATCCCTCCCGGCCGTTGTTAAATCCGCTCTGCATTGACTGACAACATTCCCACGGGATATTTCAGCCATAGTTCGCCAGTTTCTTTGCTTTCCGATCGGTCAATTTGAATGCGTTTTTTGCTGACTGCTGCTTTGGCTAAATGTGTACACAAGAAACAGAGGCAAAGAGAGAGAGAGAGAGAGAGGAAAAGGGGGATGAAAACGGGGGAAATGAAAACAGCGTGGTGTAATTTATTGGGAGACGGGTGCAGCCTTATTAGCATGCTGCTGCCATGGCAACAGGACACAGAGAAAGAGAGGGAGAAGAAGGAGAGAGACTGGGAATTATTAAGAAACAAGAAGTGCAGCCTCCTATAGAGATCACTTGTAAGATTTTTTATATTGGCTTTTACAGTGGCTGGATATGAGTTCTAAAGTAAATTATTAAGATAAGAAATGTGTGTTTTAATACAGCTTTTTCATTGGCTGTGTCCGAAGAGGAGAGCAACAGTTGTTTTTATGTGTGTGTGTGTGTGTGTGTGTGTGTGTGTGTGCGTGCGTGCGTGCGCGCGTGTGCATGCGTGCGTGTGCGTGTGTGTGTGTGTGCGTGCGTGCGTGTGTGTGTGTGCGCGTGTGCGTGCGTGCGCGTGTGTGCGTGCGTGCGTTTGTTTGTTTGTTTTTTTATGAAGCATGAATAAACACCATTTTAGTTTCTTGATCATGCATAAACTGTTGTGATATAGAGTTTACCATATGTATTCATTTAAAAAATGTGTTGTGAATATTATAATAGTGGCACAGCAGCTCTTGCTTCAAAGCAAGAAGGTCTGGGGTTCGACTCCCAGGCGTGGCGTTTGTATGTTCTCTCAGTGTCTGCGTAGGTTTCCTCCGGGTGCTCCGCTTTCCCCTAACACTAAAAACATGTACATTATGAATGAGAGTGAGTTTGTGAGAGTGAATGCAGGACAACGGATGGAAACTAGCCTACGGCTAAATCCAGCGTTGCATGTTCATTAACATGTGCTGTCCTGACCAAATAAATGTTCATTAATCCATGAGTACTGAAGTGTTGAATCAGTTTTAAGTAATAAGTCAAAATAGGGTTAAGGTCTACAACCTATTTTCTTCCCCCCATTTATTTCTTTCACAGGACAGCGTTCAGTTGCTGCCAGAGGGCAAAGATACTTGTATCAAATTATATATGAAAGTGAATTTCCATCTACAGTTCTTAAAAAAGGGGAGGGAGGAAAAAGTGCAGACGGTTTCACTCAGTTGAGATGTAATGCTTTGCTTGAAATGGTGTGGTCCACAGTAACCCAACGGTGGAGTGGAAAGCACACTTGTTTCACAGCAAGAAAGTTCCAGTTTGCAAGTTTCTCTTCACGTCTGGGGGGTTTCCTCCAGGCACTCAAATCATCTACAACAGAAAAAATCCTCCAGCCAAGGTACTAACCAAGTCGAGCTCAAAATCTGCACAACTGAGATACATTCAGGAAAATAAAAACTGAAATTTTTAAAAATACAGACAATTTTGGTAGGATTCTCTTTCTTTCTTCATTTTTAAAAACATCAATCATCAAATAGATGGAGAGAAAGCGCTGTGGTCTCATTTTCACCCGAATAGATGTTTTCACTATATATCTGTACTGGGGAAACACAGATTTATTACATGCAAAAAAATCTAGTAGTAGTTCTCTTTTTCACGTTTCAAAACAGTAAAAATCAGGTACAACGCCTTTAAATTTAAACCTATCTCTCTCCAAGTCAAGCCGGACCAGGAGTTACAGGTCAGATCTGTGGAGAGGAAGCCCCGGTCACACTATTAAACACTTCTAATAGAATTCCAGGCGAAGGAAGAAACCTCCTCATAGACAAGCAGGTGTGGACTCTCCAGAAAAGTTACTAGTACATTTTTAAGGTTCCCGGTTTAAAGAGCTACTAAAAGGCTGACTACTGTATATGAATTTCGATAGAGATGAAGAGATTCTTTCAAAGTGCAATATGTTTAGGCTACTTTACACATTCAATCCAAACAGAAATGCCTTGGACTGTACAGTCTTGGAGGAGCAGAGAGACCAGATTTGTTTGTGTGCGTTTGATTGACAGCTCATTCTGAACTCTGTCGTGCTGCGGAGAGCGGAAAGTGGCTTTATTTAAGGGGGAATAGCACCGGGTCGATAAGTCACTGTCCCGGGTCGTTCTTCAGAGGCAGAGGGCACAAAGCCATCTGCAAACACCAAGAGACGACGAGAGAAGAGTGATGTGACGAAGAGACACATAAAAGTTCACGTTTAGTTAACAGTTTAGACCTGATTTAGTCCTGGTTTACTCCTGATTTTATACTGGTTAAGTTCTGCCTGATTTACTCCTGGTTTTGCCCTGGTTTTGTCCTGATTTCAGCCTGATTTCGTCCTGGTTTAGTCCTGATTCACACCTGAGTTACTTCTGGTATAGTCCTGGTTTTGTCCTCGTTTAGTCTTGGTTTAATCTTGGTTCAGACCTGATTTACTCCTGGTTTTGTCCTGGGTTCGTCACGTTTAAGTCCCTATTTTTTGTCCTGGTTTTGTCCTCATTTAGTCTTGGTTTAGACCTGATTTACTCCAGGTTTAGTCATGGTTTGGTTCTTACTTTGTCCTAATTTAGTTATGGTTTAAATGAATCTTTGTTTAGTCCTGATTTACTTCTGGGATAGTTATGCATGAGTTTGTCCTCATTTAGATTTTGTCCTGATTTTTTACTTGTTTAGCCCTGCATAGTTTTGTCCTTTTTAGACCTGACTTAGTCCTGATTTCGTTCTGGTTTACACCTTCTTTACTCCTGATTTAGTCTTAGTTTTCTCCTGGGTTAGTCATGGTTAAGTCCCTATTTTGTCCTGGTTTAGACCTGATTTACTCCTGGTTTTTTCCTGATTTTGTCCTTGGTTTACAGTAATCTTGGTTTAATCCTCGGTTTGTCCCGGTTTTGACATGTTAAAGTCATTATTTTTTCCCTGGTTTTGTACTGATTTCCTCCCAGTTTAGTCATGTTTTTGTCCTTACTTTGTCCTGATTTAGTAATGGTTTAAATTAATCTGAATTTGGTCCTGATTTAGTCCTGGTCTAGTCCTTGTTTTGACCTGACTCAGTGCTGGTTTACTGCTGGCTCATGATCGATTTAAATTTGCCCTATAGTTAAAATCTGTCGTCAAATTGCATATGATACAAAGCGCCAAATGACACTTGGTTCAGTGCCAATCCAAGGATAAATAATTTTATCCAGAAATAAATTTGTGAAGTTCAATGCAAAGTCAAAACTCTTAGTATAAAGTGGTTTGGATTTAACTTATGTCGAGGAAAACAAACTTGTTCCACTGTAAAATTGAAACAGTGCTTAATCTCTTCTCTTTTCCCCTTACTTAAAGGTCACTTGTTTTCTCCTCTTATCTCTTTAGACCCGATGGCAGCAGATGATTCATGACCCTATTATGTTTTTGAGATAAATGTTTAAAAAGTCAAACTATAAAGTCAAGAAGTTATAGCCTTAATTCAACCTGGAACATTCAATACCCTCCTTGGTCCTCTTCATCTTGTGTCAAATGTCTATCGCTTTTGTCTGTGTTGTTTCCTCTTCACCGCAGCAGCAGAACCAGCAGCCTCTTCAAGATTAGTCAAACATGCATGGATCACTCAAAACACAACTCTGTTTAAGATTATAACGAGGGAAACACAATTAGAAATGTCTCCTTTCATTTAATTGTGTTTTAGTGGGAAGTCTAATGGAAAATTAATGGGAATTTTACTTCCAAAACTAGAAATGCCCGTCCAGTGCTCCAGAAAAACTACCTTAAATGGTCTGTACCCGATTTTGAACCATGAACGAAGAACGTTTCAGAATCATTTTCGTCCACATTTCATCGCTTTTCTCACTCTGAACCGTGACAGAGATACAAACGTCTTTATAGTCACAAAATGGTTCTTATTCATAAACATCCCTGACTGGTTTCATTTTGTCTGTCCCTGGCAATCGTTTCCTTGTTCTCATCCAACAAAATGCTCTTTAAAATTCATTCAGTCTCATTTTTTATCCCAGCTAGCTGCTTTTACAACATACTGTATCGAGTAAAAGAACAGATACGAGGGAGGTTTACGAGCTTTTAAACACGTTACAACGCTGTTACCTTTTTATTAGTTTACTCGAAGTTGGATTTCGATTGATCCTTGCCTTTAAGAGAATAGATGAGAGCTCAGACTTACGTGTGTTTATTCAAAAGATTCAGACTCCGGGTCAAATATATAAGGTACAAAAATGTCACGTATCCATTTTCAAACGATAAATACACATAAATGAAAACCAGCTGCTTGTTACAGAGAAATGGCACAATGGACTGTATTATTATGTCGTCATTCTGTGTTCTTCTGCAGCCTTTATATGTCTTCCTTAAGTGTCTTTCTTTGTACCGTTAGTTTGTAATCGTTAAGAAGCATCAAACATACATGAGAACATGCTTACAATTATGGATTAGGGCTGGGCCATATCACACCGTTCACAATATATTATTCTTTGCTTTTGGGGCACAGAGAAATTGATTGGAGCTTATTTGGACCGCTAACACCTCAAGGCTAAAAACGAAGTTACGTTGTTACCTTATACGTTTTTGTAAGTTTGTGTGGTTGTTGTAAATGTATTTCTGGGTCGTTTGAAGCCCCCGCCGTTGCCCCCTGCTGTCTGTGCGCGGAAAACCAGCTGCAACATTTCCTGACGCGACCTGAAGACAGTTTCTCCTAAGAAACCTTGGCTCTCTTTTTTTTATATTTTTTGACAGGAAATGTTTTTGTCTGGGAATGTACTTCCTTATTTCAAAAAGTTTTTGGTTTCTTTTTACTGGCAGTGTATTTTCACAAGAGACCTGCAGGGGGAGCTCTGTCGCTGAAGTTACTTAGTTGTACTTTAAAGGTCCCACATTCTGCTATTTTCCCCTTTACACAGTCTATTCTAAGGGCTTTGTTGATACATTTTTGCGTTGTGCAATATCCATAACATAACAGTTTCCAAAAAACACCCATTTCTTGGACTGGCCCCCCTCCTTGCAAAAGCAAACGGCTCACTCTGAGATCTGACCCCCCCGAACAGAGAGCAGGCTGCCTCTCCCACCCAACTCGCGCGCCTCCCCCTCCCAACTCGTGCCAAAGCCTAGAGCGGAGATAGTGCGCATGCGCCGTGTGCTCCGGTAAACAGCGATACACAAACACGGGAATAAACCTTTTATCCGTCCTGACGGTCCGTCGTGCTGAGTCCTACGTCCTGGATCTGACCTGGAGTTTGACGTGCTCCAGTACCTCGACGACGGACGTTGCCGTTTGGTAAATAACAAGCTAACTCTTCGATCTGTCGTATCCATCGTGTTATTACTGTGTAGCATTAGCATTAGCTGTTTTTATTCTGCGGCTGCGCGCTTCCCGGAGGCGTGGCTTAAACACCGCGTCATCCTTGTGAAGCGCGTCATCCATGGGATGAGCCCCCGTCAGCCTGCTCAGCCGAGGGGGACGGAAAAGACAGTTCTCTAGCGAAAACATGCGGGAATCAATCAAAAAACCACTTTGGGCACACATACGAGGCCCAAATAGCACTGTAGGAAGGTTAAAACCTCTGAAAAGTCGATTTTGCATGTTATGGGACCTTTAACACTGACTCTGCAGAGGCTAAAAACACTAATAATGACTGAAAAAGAATGTGTGGAGTGGAAGCAGAACTTATAACTATCATTTAAATATCTTTAAAAGATTTTTGGCCATACCTCCCTGTGGATGAGAGTGGTTGCTTTTATGGACTCTCGTGTACAAAACAAATCCCTTTCGCATGATAAGAGGTTCCATTCAAATAATACAACATGTCTTCTTTAACCTCTCTTTCTTTGTCTTACAGTTCGTCGCTCAGCCGAATTGCCAGCAGCTCTTGGCGACGCTGTGGTACGACGGTTTCCCCGGCTGGAGGAGGAGGCACTGGGCCGTCAAACTGGTCACTTGCTTCATCATCGGGCTGCTGTTCCCCGTCTTCTCGCTGGTAAGAACTTAATGCTTCAGGTGAAGTGTCTCCGCAGAGGTTAGAGCTTGTCGATACAACGCGCTTTGATCTCTATCGCCGAGGTCATGGCATAGTTTACATTGATTCACTTTGAACAAAGAAGGGCACGGCGGCACTAATGGGGGCAGCAATATAAATTGATTTGAGATAGTGTAAACAGACGTAGTGGTGGTTGTCTCTGGACTTACCTTAGGCCTTATAAATAGAGGAGACTATAGGGCTGCACAATTAAATGAAATCGTAATTTGAATAGATGCAATTAGCAAATTGCAAAGACTACAATTTTTGAAGTGCGATAATTTCCTCCACAAACAACAAACTATCCTGTTTTATTCTGCATAAAAACTGCTAACCCTGTAGTTTAGATTTGTTGAAACAACAGGAACACGACCAAAATGACGAAAAGGTGACCAAAAGTGGCTAAAAGCACCAAAAAGTGACACAAACCCAATTAAAACCTGCTAATACATGACTTAAAAGTGACAGCAATGCAACGAAGTGACAAAAAACGCGACTAAACTGAAAAAAACACAATTGAAAGTGACAAAAATGCTACTAAGAGACAAAAATGTGACTTTGAGTGACAAAAACATGACTAAACTGAAAAAAACGCAACTTTAATGTGACTTTAAGTAACATAAAGCGTTACTGACAGTAACAATAACATGACAAAAAGCTTCAAAAACATTCCGAAACATGTGATTCTTTTATTAGTTAATAATAATGGGTTTTAGACATTTCATTTAATAATGTCACTGTCATTCTTTAAAAAAATCTTTAATATGTGTTATTACATCTGTAGAGTCCAACTAAGGATTAACGTTTATCAAAATATGACCACAGTTCATTTCTACAGTTGACGAGTTGATTAATCGTTGCAGCCCATCTGCAAACAGTAACAGCATGGCTTTTAAATACTATTTTCAACATTGAAGACAGTTTTTTGTTTTTTTGGTTTTTACTGACAAATGATATGCAGTGGGGCTTTAAAATCAATATAGTTAGACAGGGGTTAAATATCTTGAGATTCTTTATTTTGTTGTTTTTAAAGGTATTAATTGAACCTTTGTATTTTCTCTCTTTCTTCTCTCCCTCCCCCTCTTTTATTCCCTCCTTTTCTCTCTCTTCTCTCCCTCTTGTTCCCCCTCTCTTTTATTCTCTCTCCCTCTTCTCTCCCTCTTGCTCCCTCTCTCTTTTATTGTCTCTCTCTCTTCTCTCCATCTTGCTCCCCCTCTCTTTTATTCTCTCTCTCTCTTCTCTCCCTCTTGCTCCCTCTCTCTTTTATTGTCTCTCTCTCTTCTCTCCCTCTTGCTCCCTCTCTCTTTTATTGTCTCTCTCTCTTCTCTCCCTCTTGCTCCCCCTCTCTTTTATTCTCTCTCTCTCTTCTCTCCCTCTTGCTCCCCCTCTCTTTTATTCTCTCTCTCTCTTCTCTCCCTCTTGCTCCCCCTCTCTTTTATTCTCTCTCTCTCTTCTCTCCCTCTTGCTCCCCCTCTCTTTTATTGTCTCTCTCTCTTCTCTCCCTCTTGCTCCCCCTCTCTTTTATTCCCTCCTTCTCACTCTCTCTCTTCTCTCCCTCTCGCTCCCCCTCTCTTTTATTCGCTCCTTCTCTCTCTCTCTTCTCTCCCTCTTGCTCCCCCTCTCTTTTATTCCCTCCTTCTCACTCTCTCTCTTCTCTCCCTCTTGCTCCCCCTCTCTTTTATTCCCTCCTTCTCTCTCTCTCTCTTCTCTCCCTCTCGCTCCCCCTCTCTTTTATTCTCTCTCTCTCTCTTCTCTCCCTCTTGCTTCCCCTCTCTTTTATTCCCTCCTTCTCTCTCTCTCTCTTCTCTCCCTCTCGCTCCCCCTTTCTTTTACTCCCTCCTTCTCTCTCTCTTTCTTCCCTTTCTCTCTCAGATTTACCTGCTGGCCCCTAAAAGTGCCCTGGGCCGGTTCATAAAGAAACCCTTCATAAAGTTCATCTGCCACACGGCGTCGTACCTCACCTTCCTGTTCCTGCTGCTGCTGGCGTCTCAGCACATCGCCCGCACAAACCTCCACATGCAGGGCCCGCCTCCCACCATCGTCGAGTGGATGATCCTGCCCTGGGTCCTGGGTAACACCACGTTTTAACTCAATATGTTATATGTGTATTTTGGCCGTTATTGGCATCTAAACAAGCAGTTGTTGTCTGTGGCATTTGTATTTTATGTTTCAGAACATAAGATAATGCTTGTAATTGGAAAACAAATCTCTGCTGAGAGCAATAGGCCTTACCCATAAAAAAGAACAGTAAAACAACCATGTAGCAATGTGACCGGCACATATGTACACAGCTAATACACACAGCTGCAGTGAAGCCGTGGGTTGCTGTTTAAATTGCCTACTTCCTCCTTATCTAAATGAAAATTGGGTTCCACTTTATAATAATACACCTTAATTTGCCTTAACAAAGCATGAACAAAGACCTCTACCTGATTTTTAATGTTTTGAAACGTGAAAAACAGAATAGATGATGTTAAAGTCACATGTATCTCTTACTTTCCTTTTACAGTCCCAGCTTCCTAAATATTCATAGCAATGAGTTTATAAGCCCTTTTCAGGAGTCTCTGAGCCCAGAGCGTCACGTACCTTCACGGGTAAAGCTAACAAACATTAGCATGCTAATGGCGCACTTCCTGCTTCTCATAGAATAAAATGTTCTATAAATAGATGCAGAGTAAAGGTTGTGGTCTCATTTTCACCCGAATAGATGTTTTTACATTATAACTGTGCTGGACCAACACACATTTTACTTTATTACATGCAAAAAATTGGGAACATGGACTAGTTCTGTTTTTCTGTAGTTTATTTGTGGAGCATGATTCAGGATTAATTAATTTTATGCTCAGGGTTACAGACAGGAATTAAGGTTTAAGTGTTAAGTTATTACTAAGCCTGACTCATTTTGAAATAACTATTTATTAATTATGAATGAAGTGTTTGTTCATGCTTTACTAAGACAGGATTAAGTGTAGTTATTGTATAGTGTAAAGTAGGTTAACTCTTAAAAACATACTTTTTTTCTAGTTGACAGAATTGAATTTTATTTTCACGTATCCGGTTTGAAATGAGGTACTCCATTTCTTATGGTGTTTTATTAAACAATTTGTATAACTTAAAAGTGGACTATATTGTTGCACATTATGGCTTCAAACTTATTTATTTCCCTGGAGACAGGCAGGTTCAGCAGGTCAGAGCTATGCACTCAAAGTAAACAGAATATATGTTTTTCAAACACCTATAATTGAAGAAATGTAAGGTAGATAAGTTTTAATGCCAATGTGAAACATCCCCAGGCAAAGCAATAACATTGTCGTGGTGAAAATCTAGTGGCAACATTTGTCAGTAATATTTGTAATTGCATTGTTATTCAAATTTTTTAATGACAGTAAAAACTAGATTTTTACAGAACTTTATTTATTTATTTATTTTTGGTTATAACAGTTCTTCAGCGGCGTAACACAGTGTATCCAGGTTCCAGATTGGTGTCAAACATGGTCAAAATCTCAGAAAAGCTGACATAATATCACATTTTTAGTACACTTTTTGTTTTTACAATGAAAGACTCTCACAAGTTGTATTAGTCCAACAAACCAAACAGTAGAAAACCAATCTGTGGCGTCTCTTTTTCATATTCTCCCGAGTGCAGTGCGAGCGGTGGACTTAGACAGAGCAGGTGGGCGTGCGGTGGTTTAAGCGTGTGGGAGCAGACTGTGGAGGAGAGAGAGAGAAGGGGGTGTGAAGTGCCGCGTTACATCTTTAAAAACGCCATTAGATTTAACACTGACACCCATCAAGTCTGAAACACTGCCAGAACAATCGTTTAAAACTACGCTCCGTGGGCAGTCTTCAAGTGGACATATTATGCATTTATGTGGCTTTAATTGGCTTTTAAACAGGATTTTTGTCGTTTTTGGGATTCATATTTCATTTTTTACAACTTAAAATAATGTCTACTTTTGGAAAAACTCTTTACAAGCTACACCTCTGTTACCAATTAGGTTTTTGGGTTTTGGAGCAATGAAAAAATGAATAAATCAAGCCCTTCAAGCAAAGTGACTAGAGCGTTACACAATTTGACAACAGAACAAGTCCAGTCATGGTTTATGGACTTAAAAACTGCACAGCATAAGTGCAGATTTTTACCTGTGACGCAACGGGGGAAAATTGAAATGGATTGTTTTGTGTGACTCAGGGAAGACCTTGAAAACAGGTATAAAGAAAAAAAACGTATCTATATTGCATTCATTCATTTTTAGGTATTTTGTTGCTAAAAATTCCTTGAAAAACATGCTTTCTTCATTCATACTGTGAGTGGCTTGCCTTTCTACAGATCTGACCTGTAACTTACCTGGCTTGGTGGCGTTCTCATCACGTTTCCATGGAGATAAAACACGTTTAATGGAAAACTATGCAGCATTCAAGGCAAAGAAATAGCAGTAACTTACATATTGCACCTTGAAACATCATGTATTGTGCTATATTGAATTTTGGACTGAACAAGTAGTAGTAAATATTTAATTGCAATTTTTATGACAAATATTATTAAGAAAGAGTACATTTTCAACAGAGTTCAGTTCACTTTTAAGGTCAAAATTTAAGTCCAGAGCTGTTAACGTTTGAGAAAAAACTGAAATATGAAATGGAATTCCACACATCTTAGAACAGGCTGTAAATAAAAGAACACACTTTGCCATGTTTTCTTTTTCTCATACCTTTGAATCCTCAGTTAAAACGTCTCTTCACAAATTCACACAGACGTTGCACATTTGATTAGTCCATTGACACTTACAATGTAATTAACGCCACATTAATCCAAGTGTAAAGGAACTCTCTGTGCGGCGTGAGGCTGGGAATAGAGCGCCATTCATAATTAAATCTACACCTGTCGACACACAACGGGGATTTTAACAAGGATTTCAATGTGGGACGATTAAAGTGCAATAACTCACAAACCACTGGCAAGAAATTGGTGTGATTTCAATAGTTTTCAGTATCTATTTAAATTAAAACAACTAATAATTTCAAACTTGTCACATTGGTTAAAGCAGATATTTGTGAATCGAAATGTGACAGAAGGATATCACATGTGCATTTTAATGAACAATTTCTTGGATGAGAACCTTTTGGAAGCATCAGGCGCGTTGCTGGATGAGAATCATGTGAAAATAGTGAAAATGACAGCATGCGACTCAACCCAGACAGTTGTTTATCCATCCTGGTTCAGCAATAGAGTAAGGGAAGGGACTAGGTGGGCAGAAAGGTGGCATAGTGCATCTTTAATGGCGACATTTTATGCTAAATTAACTTTAATGAGCTTTTAAGCTTGTTACAATGATGTTTCCTTGAGTAAACTAATGATCTGCTTTGGTCTTAATACGTCTCCTTTAAGTTACATGCTAATGGGGACAGTTGCAACATATTAAAACATCTTGGCCATATCAGTAAAACACTTAAACAAGTGTAAACTACTCAAATGAAGAGTGATCTTTTGAATTCAAGTCAGTTTAACTCATGCATTGTTTTTGCAGTGGATACTAAATATCTTGCATAAATGAGTATGTCTTTTCTCTTTTAAGGCTTTATTTGGGCGGAGATTAAGGAGATGTGGGACGGAGGCTTCACTGAGTACATTCACGACTGGTGGAACCTGATGGACTTTGCCATGAACTCTCTGTACCTGGCCACCATCTCGCTCAAAATCGTGGCATACGTCAAGGTAACTTTATAACACCTCTAATAATTATATATAGAAGACACAATATGTGAATGTGGGTCTTCTCTTTGGGCCTGTGATCTTGTTCTGGCCTGGTTCTGGTCCTGCTTTGGTCCAGTCTTGAGCTGGTCTCAGAGATGTGTAGATTGCAGAGAGAGGAGGAGAGTTCAGACCAGAGCCACTGTTTGAAGTCATTCAGGCGTCTCTCATAAGGATGAGGAGCCAGTATTCTGTGGAAAAGAAAATTCTTCAGGTCTTGAAAATTCCTCTTGGTCTAGCCCTCGACATTTGCCCATAGTCCATACCCCCTCTCTCTCTCTCTCTAATCAACATGTACTTATATTTGATAATGATTGAGAACAATCACAGCAAAACTGATAACTTTATTTAAATTTAACAAACATGTTTTTGAGGTTAGTTGTTTGCCAACAAAAATAAATCAAACATGAAGACGTTGAGAAAGGCATCACAGAGGAGTCAACTGGGCTTATCTTTAAAAATCAAACCTGTGCACACAAATAAACAGAAAAAATCCACTTTGTCCTGATGTGGAAGATACTGTCCTCTCACAACAAGTTTCTAAAACAATCAATGAAAAACAAACAATGAAAATCTGGAAATTCCTTCAAAACACTGTATTAATGTTGACTGTACTTAACACAAAGCATGCTGGTTTTGTCTCTGAATCCAGTGCTATTTTAACTCCTTTTCCTTCAAGAGCAGGGGTTTGACTAGTTCGATTTTGACACGAAATTCTCGGAGCCTCTCAGACCTTTCAGACTCAGGACTCAGACTGAGACTCAGACTCAGAATGGCATCAGTAAGTTTGGACTTTAAATTCAGCAAATCAAACACGTGTGTGTCTGGTGTGTCCTTCAGTTTGTCCGTGTGTTCCTCCAAGCCTCGCAGCATGTCCTGCAGCTTCATTTTCAGAGCCTCAGTGATCTCTGTGAACTCTTCCCACAGGGACTTCGATTTTCTTGTGTTTTTCTTAGTGCTCGTTTTTTCAGTGATTCCAACCACAAGGCGACCAAATCCAGCCACCGGTCCGGTAAGAATTCCAAACCCACCCGAGAACACATCTAAAACTGCTCCAGCTCCAGACACCACGGCTACCGCCATGTTCCCTTTCTTTGCCCTGCTTTCAATGCATTGCTTTTGGGCTTGACATTTCTCCATTTCTTCAATAATGTCCATTAGTTTTTTTATACCTGGTTCATACAACTGGAGGAATTCTGTGATGGAATTATTTAGTTGAATTGGACCAGACTTGATGAAGGTGGATGTTCTGCTTTCCTCTCTAGAAAATAAAATAAATTAATCTGAGGCAGGAGATTCACGAACTCAGGATTCATATCTGAAAAACAAATATGCTATAGATAATGAGAATGAGAAAACTCACGGAGAACTGTTTGTTCTGCTGCTTTTACTGTTTTGTGAACCCATGTTTGTCACAGCACCACCTGGAGGACACAGACACATGTCCCAGTTACTTAAAAAAACGTTAGGCTGAAGAAAGTCTAGAAAGAAATCCAAAGGTTGTTACCTGTTGTTTCAGCAGTGAGTCGAGTCCTGAGTGTGTCGTGGAGTCAGTCAGTCCTTTCGGCCCACTAACTAAAAGCTCTAAAGATTCTGTGCTGTTTATGTTGGTGCTGTTTCATTTACAGGAAGTCCCAAATAACAAGGAAATGTGTGAATGCATGCTGATAAAAAAGCAAGTTGATCATTTATAAAGTTAGATAACACTTTATCTAACTTTGATTATGAAGTCTGTGCAGTGCCTGTGAGTTTATTGTAGAGTCCACACTTATCTTCTAATGTTTAAGCAGAGGGCATAGCTGCGATCAAGGATTATATTTTATTAATGTTCATACAAACTCATGCTTGTCACCTTGAACCCTCCATAAATTAATTTATGGCACAAAAGCTAACTTTCACTTTCGGTGTTATCTAACTTTATGACGGTGTGTTTTATATTGCACAGATGTGTGTCTGAGTCCAGGATGCACGTAGTCTCAGTTCACACACAGGACTCACAGCTGAGACAACAGGTAACTACGTCTGAATCCGTCCTAGACTTTATAAGTTAAGAATGTTCATCTTGTCTTCTTAAGTAGAATACTGTGGTTGTTTATTCAACATCAGACAATAGGTAAGAAATTATGTAATTACCTTCCCTTATTAAGGTTTACTCACTTACACACTGTCATAGATACAAATCCCCTTTCCTATTTCATCGATTTAGTCTAATGTGTGAAAGACAGTGAATTACACAACTTAATCTTGATTGCACTGTTGCTCTGCTGTTTTGTGCCGCTGCCTCTTGACCCGGTCATTTGTCTCTTTATTCAGATGTAGCCAGACTCTCAAAGAAGATTACACTGTTTACCCTCTGAAAACAAACCATGTGATAAGGAAATCAGATGAATTCATGTTAACTCTATCAATATGCTGCTGAATGAGTCGCACATATGATTGTTTCCATTAGGTGGTGCTGTAGCAAAGATGGGTTCACAGGAGAGCAAAAGTAGTCCAGTTGTAACTGACAGGTGCGTATCATGTTACGTTTCAAATGTTTCTTGCAATTGACATTTATAGTCACTAGTTTTGCAGTTATAATAATGTACTGTATATTACCTTTTATTCAATTATTGAGCAGCAACGAAGACACAACCACTTCTGTCTCTCCTGATCCTTCTGTGACGACACCACTGACCCAGTCCACATCTAAGTTCCTCATTCTCTATGAAAAAAATGTTAAAAGGCTTCAAGAAATTATTGAGGAGTTGGGGAAATGTCAAACAAATATCCAGCAAATAGAGAACAACGCAAACACGGGAAGAAACGTGGCGAACAACGTTGGTTTTGTTGGAACTGCTGCAGAGTTTGTTCCAGAAGAAATGGCCGGAGACTTTGATGAAGAGTTGTCTGCTTTGGGGGTCTTTGCGGGAATTCTAGCCCCAGTCGCTCGCTTGACGGTCGGGATGTTCCAGAGCATTCAAATACGGAAAAACCAAAAGACAGTTCAGTCGCTCTTGAAAGAATTGGAGCAAATAAGTGTGCTTCTTGATGAGAACGTGCAGAATGTCGAGAAAGACCTGGGGAACCTTTTGGACAAACTAAAGAATGAACCAGACACAGAGAAGACAATGCTGTTTGATTTATTTGAATTGAAATCCAGTCTTTCTGATGCAAAGACGTCCCTGAATAATGTGCGAAAAATCAGTGAGGTTTCTGTGTCCGAGAGCCGCGAAAGGTTTGAAGAATGTCACGAGAAACTGGAGAAACTCAAACCCCAACTTCAGCAGCTTTTAGACCAAGCTGAAAAGCACAACAGCAATTAGTTTGTATAAATAAATAAAAAAGATCTTAAAATGTCCAACATGCAGCTCTATCACTCAAATATCCCCACACTTTTGCACAAGAGTTACAACAAATACTGTATATTATGCATGGTACAATTATGATTTAATAAAATGTAATATTACATGCAATACATTTTATATTGACAGTTGTTTTACTGCAGCTGTAATAGCCATAAAAACAGTATCAAATGAGTCTCCATCTATAATTATTGTTGTATATAGCTACTAATCTATCTAAATGACCTGAGTCAGAATCATTAATAATAAACACTGATATAAAAAAAACAATATTAAAAAGTTAATCTATAGTGTTCTCAAAAAGACATTAAAGTCAACACTTAGTCAGCATTTTTTAAATCCTTTAAATGCTCCGACTCGTACTCACAAAAGACTCTTGTTTGATGAAGCAGTGCTACGTGTTAATCTATGTTTGTTGTATCTGTCCCTATCAAATAAACAATAGATAAACAGATCACTGATTGCAGATTGCATATTTGTTGGCCTGATTTATAAGTACGAGGAAAATATTTATTTTTTTCAAAAAAACTTCTGAAAGTGGTGTCATTATTCAACCCTGGAGTTGTTTTGCGCTGGGCTCTCAAGGTTCCAAAAACTAAAAAAAGTTTAAAAGTGCATTTGTGAGGGCATACAATCAAGAAATAAACACATTCAATACACCATTCATGCAGTATTGCTGATCAATATATAAACTGTTTCGGAAGCATGTGGTGTCGGAAATTTCTCACATAGTTTTTAGAATAGCAATTTCCAATTCAAACCAAAATATTCTATACATATTTGATGCGCCTCAAAATCCTCAAATTGTCACCGATAAAGACAAGCTGAAACATATGAATGCAGAAATTCTCCTTCTGTCTTGCTTTTGTTTGTGTTGATCAGTATAAGTCAGTATTTTAAAATCAATTTACCTTTAGTTTAAGCTCCTCTAATGTAACTCATTTAACTCTTTAAAAAACACACTCACACACTTTTGATTGCAATTTATGTAATCACTGCCCGAGAAACATTACCTATTCCAAGATTTTAAAAATCTTATACTGTCGGCTATTTAAAAACAAAAATATGACCAAATCCTGCTTCCTTTCCTTCCTTAGAACATGGATAGAATTAAAGCCCTGCTTCATTCTCTCGCTCACCTTTAAAGCTTTTAATGGACCGATAACAATTCATCTTTGAGTGATTATGTTGGAGAGATGTCATATTTTAGCTCCGTCTGAGGCAGATTTATGTTTTTATTAAGAGCGGAGGAGCAGACGGAGCGTCCATGTGCAGCGCTCTGAGTCACTGATGCCCTCCCACACACACACACGCACACACACACACACACACACACACACACACACACACACACACACACACACACACACACACACACACACACGCACACACACACACACACGCACACACGCAGAAGAACAGCAGCAACACAGGACAGGTGAAGGACAGGGCGCATCAGATCATCCACACAACAGCTGGCAGGTGCTCTGGTGTTTATTGTCGATGAGATGGAAGGTTTCACACCGAACAGAACCCTCATCTCGTCCTGTCTCCAGTGCATTTTTAGGAGGAAGAAGCTTTTTAGAACCTGTTCCCAGTTCCAACTATGACAAGAGGGTACTAACTTGATGCCCAGATGTTATTAGTTAGTATTAAAACTAGATAGAGGACATATATGTGTAGGTTAAACTCATAAGAAACTCTGACATAAGCATATATTATTTTTAACGGGCTGAAACAGTACTCTTTCGATTAAAATGTTCTTGTGTTCTTCTTGTAAACTTGTAAAGACAAAAAGTACAGTATATACTTACTCATTTGAAGTATCAGTACTAAAATAATCAAATATTGCACATGGGACAACATTTCTTTGAATAGTATTAGAATGCCTTGATCCTTATCAGACTTTTATTTAATTTTTTTTTTTTTTTTTTTTTAGAAATTGACAGATAATGGGCTTTGTTTAATGGCAAATAATGGTAATTGTTTAATAGGCCGACATTTTTGGGCTGAAATGTTGTGCTATTTCCCTAAATTATATTTCAAATGATACAAACTGGATAAGACAGCAGTGTCTGGACCAGCTCCTTTCACGTCCAAAATGATTATCCAAAATATGATAAGCTCCCATAAAGCTGGAGTATCTGCATTTTTTGGGTGTAAATGAGTACATTTTGTGTTTTTCATCAAATAATATCTCCTGAAAACAGCAATTTGTGACAAAATTTAGACGTCTGCGTGCTGTCTGTATCTAATAATAAAGCATTTTGTCTCGAGTAAAGGCTAAAAGCAGCGCTCTTATTGGCTGAGCTTGGGTGGTCCTCCTCAGTTTCACTTCCCCATCTGAATAAAGCAGTTGTAAAGCTGTGCACAGGACCGAAAAATAATACATGTGAATTTTAACCATGCTCCAAAGGATTTTGTGAGAGCAAGGGACAAGTTAGATTTAAAAAACAACTTTCAGTTCTGCAGTGTGAAAATCAGGTACTCCAGCTTTAATATTTGTGCATTTGTTTGATGTAAATGTAAGTGGGGGGATTGGGTCCAAAACTATTTTAGTATATTTTAGATTGTCGTAACAATTTCATTTATTAATCCTTTTCATCAGGTCAAAAACCAATCCAAACCTCTTTTCAAGGGTAAAGGGTAACAAAAGTGTAATTACAATATAAAATATAATACGTTTTCATCCGGTCTCGCTGTTACAAATGCCCGGAATGTGCTTGTCAGAAATGCCCTTGGATTTTGTAGCTCACAGTCACAGAATCTTGAACAGCAGTGGTCTAATGGGGCCTGCTCAGACTTGTATCTCTCAAGACGTTCAATTCTACGGTTTCTTCTCGCAATAACTGCAAAAAAAAAAAATCAATCGTGACGTCTGTAGTTTTAACCCCTCGCTCTCCCTCTCTTCTCGCACTCTAGTACAACTCGTCGCGGCCGCGTGAGGAGTGGGAGATGTGGCACCCGACGCTGATCGCCGAGGCCCTGTTTGCCATCGCTAACATCTTCAGCTCTCTGCGCCTCATCTCGCTCTTCACCGCAAACTCACACCTGGGCCCTCTGCAGATCTCCCTGGGGCGAATGGTGCTGGACATCCTCAAGTTCCTCTTCATCTACTGCCTGGTAACTCCACCGTCCAGCACAGACAACAGAAAAGCAAAGAATCAGTACCTGCACATTTAGAGTTGAGATGTATTCATTTTAAAACCTACCATAGAATTTGTACTGGGTTAGAATCAAATGACTTTCATGAGGAGTTATTTTCCTGAGAATTAAGGCCTATTGTGCTTTTGTCTCCTATATATTTTTACAGTATACATACAGTTGTCTTAGTTAGAATTTGATGTGTTAAAGGAAAAAATGTTTGTTCATTCATTCATTCATTCATTTTCTACCGCTTATTCCCGTTAGGGGTCACCCTGGACAGTGGCCAACTCCTCGCAGGGCTGAAAATGAAAAAATGTTTGGCATTTTTAATATTTGTTATGTGACTTTAAACATGCTTACTCAAGTTTATTATTCTTTAAATGACAGGCTTTATCAGCCTTTGTCAAAAGACCCTGAGTACATCCAGCCACTAGATGGCGCCTAGCACTCATACAATCTAGTTAAGTTAGCGCCAACCAACATTATGCTGCGGATGAGTAGTAGCAGTTATCAGTGTTTAGAGCAGAAATGCTCAGAACGAGTCTGGTGATGATTTAAAGGGGCTGTACCTGATTTTTACTGTTTTGAAATGTGAAAAACAGAACTGGTTCATTTTAAAGTCTTTATATCAGTCACATGTATCTGTCACTTACCTGATGCAGTTCCAGCATCCTAAATATTTACTGCAATAAGTTTATAACCGCTTTTCATGAGTTTCTGAGCCCAGAGCGAGTTTTGCCGTCACGGGTAAAAGTAAAAAACATTATTTATTTATTTATTTATTTATTTATTTTTTGGTCGGGACAGTGCATGTTAATGAACATACATGATATACATGCTGTAAACACACCAGATTGTAGCCTTGGGCTAATTTCCATCTGTTGTCCCGCATTCACTCTCATTCATTCACACACAGACAGACAAGGACAAACAACCATTCACTCTCACATTCATTCACTACGGGCAATTTAGAGTTGTCAATTAACCTACACAGTCATGTCTTTGGACGGTGGGAGGAAGCCGGAGAACCCGGAGAGAACCCACGGTAACACGGGGAGGACATGCAGACTCCACCCAGAGAGATCGTGTGATGTTGGTCTGGTCCGGGATTCGAACCCACGATCTCCTTATTGGGAGGCAGAAGCTCTAACCGCTCTGCCACCGTGCACCCCGCTTCTTGTAGAATAAAACGCTGTATAAATAGATGCAGAGAAAGTGCTGTGGTCTCATTTTCCCCGGAATAGATGCTCTTACAATAGCCCTTTCTGTACTGAGGCAACACAGAGTTTACTTTACATGAATTAGCTCTATTTTTCACGTTTCAAAAGAGTAAAAATCGGGTACAGCCAATTTAAGGACTTAAAACAGCAGAAGATTCTCAGATAAGTGATGTATGAAGTCTAAAAATATGTCCCAGAAACAAGGAAGTACAGACGGAAGTGTTTTTCATGGTTGGAGGGGGGAGGGACAGCGTGAATGCAGCTAAATGCTACTTAAAGTATGTTTTTGATGACGGAACATTGTTAGAACAGCTCAAAAAAGTCACTGTAGCTGAATATGCGCCCTTTAATTAAATTATGTCTATGATGTTTCATTGTAGCTTCTTCAGCGCTTTGAGACTGTGGTTGTTTTAAATCTGCTTTAAAGTTTGACTTGTTCTGTTCAGGTGCTGTTGGCGTTTGCGAACGGTCTGAACCAGTTGTACTTTTACTACGAGACAACAGCGGCCGAGGAGCCCAACAACTGCAAAGGCATTCGCTGTGAGAGGCAGAACAACGCTTTCTCCACGTGAGTCCACTTTGAATTTCACAAATTCACATGGAGCGTAAAAGGATCAGCAACTTTTGACTAGAGCTGTCAAAGATAACACGTCTTGACCACACGCTGTTTTAGAGAGATTTACCTGGGTGAAGGAGGAAGGTTCAGGAGCAGAGCTGAGCAGAGTTGAACACTGTGTGCTAAAATAAAGGTCTAAAACAAATAATATGGGCCAAATATTAAATGAAAATATTTACAGAACACTTGAAAAAACAAAGCCGAAACCAGCAGCTACATCTGACGCCATAAGAGCCAGTTACACCTGCAAGCGGCAATGAAGGGCGTTGGAACCCACTAAGCTTGCTGTTTGGTCATTTGGTCATTGGTCATTTGGTTTGGTCATTAACTTGAAACATGTGACCAACCAGATTTACTATAAAACAGACTTACATTATATCAAAAAAGGGCTTTAAAAAGGCTAATTTATTTGTGAAATAATTAAAAAGTCTTAAAGAAAATGTATGAAAGAAAGAAAATTTGAAAGTTTAATGTGACGTGTTATTAAACTTATTTATTTTTTAACAATTGCAGCACTACTTTTTACTCAACAAAATAACTTATTTCCTTTAGGTTATATCTTCATATTTAGTGCACTGTTCAAGTTTTACTCTTACTTATTTGGATAACTACTACTTTACTTTTTACTTGAGTAGGCTAATCTTATTTGTTTAATGACCGTACAGTAAGTTATGTTTGGAGGATGAACTAAACAAGTGAACTTTAATTCATATTGGAGGCCTCAGAGTAGCGTTAACAACTAAATAATGTCACTAAATTGGAAGTATGAAAGATAATTTTGGAGTACAATCATTTGGCTGATGACAGCGTTCTTTGAAGCACAGTCTCATCCAAATTGGCAGCTGTTAAATATCTTGTTTAAAAAAGGCGTTGTGAATTTGCCTCGTTTTCTTTTATGCTCTGAGCTTTAGAGACCTGACTTTGCTGAGAGAAGCAGAGCCGCCGCCAAACGCGTATTGACCGTCGGCCATGTTGGTGTTAGATAATAGTGCTATTGATGTCGTATCGATCGTATCAGAGGGAAGTGAACGCAGGAGTGATGACGCAGGAGGCAGAGACGTCAAGATAAACTACATCACGGGCCAAAATATCAGACAAATGTTTGGGACAAGGGGCGAAAATCAATATGTCTGTAATTGCGGACGACGTAATGACTCAAAGTGGAGGGAAGAAGTTGCACGGTCAGCGCCATCTTTGTTTAGTGCACCGATAATTTTGTGAAAAGCTAAGATTAAAAGCTGGTTGATTTAATTTTATTATCTTCATAAAGTAGGTCATATTGACTGGTCTGATAAAACAAGCAATAATAATGATGTGATTTTGATTGTTAATTGATTAAAAAAACTCTAAATGTCTATATTTTCCACTGAAAGTCATAATGGATCATGGGGGCGTTTTGTACCAAGAGGCAAAGCAGGCACATTCTTTGGGGGCCCAAGCCAGTAGGGGGCCCAAAAGTGCAGACAAACTACACATTGTATCAGTTTCTTAGTCATATCAAGTCCATATTGTGCACATAATATTGCTAATTTGAATAAGAACACTACTTTAGTCTAAACTTGTTCAAGATTAACTTCCAACTTTATGGTTAGACAAGCAAGATACGTCCAAAGTCTGTGGCCCACAAGTAGAGCTGCTTGATTTGTTCAAAATTGCAATTTTTCTGCTGTTTTGCGATTGCAGTTAGATTTGCGATTCATCGATTCTGTTCAAAGCTCACATTTTAAACACAACCAGGAGAAAGACTGAAATATGAACTAATATGAACTAATAATAGAGTCACGTGTAGATCAGAACTTCGCTTTTAGCACAGTTTTTGTCACTTTTATATTGTTTTGGTAACTTGTAGAGCCATTTTTGTCACATTTGTGTTGCTTTTTAAGTTGCGTTTTTGTCACTTTTAGTTGCATTTCGTCACATTTTTGTTGTGTTTTTTGTCACTGTTAGTCACATTTAATATGCTTTAAGACTTATTTTTACCACTTTTAGAAGCGTTTTTGTCAAATTTTTTGTCGCTTGTTCAAAAACTGACAATTGCATCCATTCAAATTGCGATATCAATTCGATTTTGATTAATTGTGCAGCCCTATCCACAAGTCCAACTCAACTCCAAGTCCTATGCTTAATGTTTCAAGTCAGTATCAAGTCCTTTCAAATCAAATTACAAAACTACTGAATACAGCACATAGTTTGCAATTCATAGGATTTTTGTAAATGGTCCTTCTTTAAAAAAAAAAAAAAAAAAAGTCCTGGCCATAATTAGTTAGGAACATTTTGTTCCTGAAAAATGAAACCCTGAAAGTACATCTAATTAATAACTGTAAAGAGAAACATATATAATTTTTTGCAGGAGAAACATCAGGTCGTCTCAAATCAAAGAGCTCCAAGTTAGGTCCAGAGTCGCTGTCAAGTCAAAGTTGAGTCCATTTTCGCTGTCCATTTTATTAAGTTTTATTTTATTCTCCAGTCATAAAAATAGTGTCTCAAATCTGACTCGAGTCCACACATCTGGTAATGATCTTATTTATTTTATTAATTTTTTGGTTTAAAGCTGTGGAGCTGTTAGATCAAATACATTCATTCCTGGGAGTAGAACGTATCATAATGTTTAAGTGCAGTGTTAAAGCATATATTCCTTGTTGTTGTGTCAGATTCTATCAGTGCAGTGTGATCTGGTGGGAAGCCCCCCGTGGGAGTTTTTGCCCAAGGCCGTGAGACACCTTTGATTCCCTCGGAGTATACTTAGCTCAAACGATCTACACCATTACCTGCATTATCTCCAAAAGCCAGAAGGTGATAGACCAGACCCTGCTGCTGTGGGACGTCCTCCTGTCTCCCGTCTGTAATAAAACCAAGGGTGTGCGTGTGTGCATATTTACCAACCCATGAGGGGACCCAAACCTGTTCCATATGTTTTTTAGAAGCCGTTTTACCTTGCATTTTTATTGGTATTGATTCTTAAACAGTCTCTTGAGTGCCTTTACGTAAGCGTCTCATGTTTAGAGCTTCAAGAGGTAAGAATAATCATAAGCTTAAGCTCTGCCTTTTCCGTTTCAGACTTTATGTGTGTCTTTTATTACTTTAGCACTTGGGGAAATGTCTGAATAAAACTAAATAAACTGTATCCCCTGAAAGCATACATTACTTTATATCTGTGAGTAGCTTTTACATTGGTTTTAGCGTCAGGATCTTGAAACGCAAACTGAGAAGATAGTTCGATAACACTTATTCCTGCCTTAATAAATCATTAATAAAGACTGAAATCATGATGAACAAATGTGTTATTAAGAACAATTCAAGCTTAGTAACGACTTAAAGCTGAGGTACTTGGTTTTCATACAGCAAAACCGAAAGTATTGTATAAAGTATTGAAATCCATCCAACTAGTTCTTGGTTCTTAGTTCTAGCTATTTGGCACATAGTTAATATTCTTATATATGAATTTTATGCTAACTGCATGCTTTAGAACAGCTTTATTCAGACGGCAAAGTGAAACTGGGGTGGGCCCCTAAGCATAGCCAATAAGAGCGCTGCTTTCAGGTTTTACTTCCAGGTTAAAATGCTTTATTATTCTTTGCAGACATTGCGTAGTGGGCTAATTTGGTCACAAAATGTTGCTTTGACTAGATAGTCTTTGGTGGAAAACAAAAAACGCACTAATTTACAACAAAAAAGTTGGGTACCAAAGCTTTAACTATTACTAAACCTAGCCTTAATTAAGTAGTTGCTAAACCTGAATCATGCTTAATAAACTATATGTTCATTGTTCATTCAAGTCTTTGTTCATTCTTTGTTAAGGCAAATTAAGATAAAGGCATTGTAAAGTGGGACAGATAGTTCTAGTCAGCTTTAGAACCAAAACACAAACATGTAAACTGGATATAACTGTCACACTGTGTAAAATATGTCCATGATTGAGAGTAGATTGCGTGTGAGCGTGCACGTGTGTGTGTATAAATGATGTGATGGTGGAGATGACGCACGAATGCAAATTGTGATGGTATCCCGCGGCGACATCATTCTCATTCATGAGTTTACTGCTCCCTGCTCCACAGATAAGGACCAGGTTCAACATATATGAAGTGGGTTGTCTCTCTTCTTTGTGGATCTGTAGAAATTGAACCAACGTCTTTATACAATCATATTTATTGTAATGTTCTTACCATGTTATTTTACTGTGACAGATACACATTAGCCTACAGTAGAGAGGAATTTTATTGTGCCGAGGAGTACAGATGGCTTCATGCTAAATCTGGCATCTTTACACATTGTCCGTGTGCTCATTAATGTGCATATCATCTTCAAATAAATAAATAAAATAAACATAAGTCACAAACAAATGTGACTTTTCATTAATAAAAGGAACACTACACTAAGTTAATTTGCAAAAACAGATTATTAACATATTAATAAGCTGCTCAGTGGGAGATGGAATAATATTTGTATTGCACTATAATAAATTCTGCTACAAAAACACTGCAAAATAAAAGTCAGTTGTGAGCCTTAGACATTTTTTTTCAAATTTCATTGCAAATAAATGCATATATTTTGGCCCAATATCATAGAAACATACCTTTCATTTTCTTTTTTTTTTGTACATGAACATTAGAGCTGCATGATTTGGAAAAAAATATGTAATTGGGACCAGTTTTGTGATTTCAATTAGAATTGTGATTTATGTTTTAATAATGGGATTCTGTTCAAAGTTCACATATTCAGTTGCTTTTAGTCACTTTTTGGTGCTTTTCGATGCGTTTTTTTTGTCACTTTTAGTCACGTTTAATCACATTTTTATCAGAGCCTGGTTGAACAAATCTAAACTACAGAGTTAGCCGTTTTTATTCAGAATAAAAATGTTGTTGTTTGTGGAGGAAATTATTGCACTTGCGATTTCGATTGATTTCGATTCATTGTGCACCTTTACTGAACATGTTAGAAGGTCAAATAGTTAGATATTTATTTAAATGTGTTAATGTTAATTGTTGTAGCGTGGCTCCATGGAGATGTTAATGCTTTCCCTGAAATGCTCATCAATGTCTCTTGGCCAAGTGACAAGTCTGATCTGTGGAAAAGCAACCTTGTTCATAATAAGATTTTTTTTCTTTTCTTTTCTTTTTATTGCTGCTTCTGTTTTATTTACAACAGGCTTGTTGGTTTATATCATGCTTTAAAGGAGATACTGTATTACGTCTGTGGCATAAATTGGTGTTCAAAGTTAAAATGTATTGCAATATTTCCAGTAGCCTTAAGGTGCAGTTCAAAAAACAAGATCGACAGAATCCCAGCAGAAACAAGACCTACAGAAATCATGAATCCCTGTGTCTATTTGGTGGATCGATTGAAAGATCAGAGCGGCAAATCTCCCATGAAGAAGTTCATATGATTTATTTATTCAGTCATGCATTTTTCAGTTTCCCTTTGTGTTTGAGCTGGGGAAGTTGACTGGGCCAATGTGGCTTGAAGAGTTTAAGACTATTTCAGGGTTTATAAACACTTTTCCTTGTTTGATCCTGGTTTGAGCCCAGTTTAATCATGTTGTTGAATTGGTTTGGTCTCATAACAGTCTAAATCCCACTCTGTTCCAGGTTTAGCTCTGAATTTTGATGTGAGAGAAGAATTCAAAGAAACCTTAAAGCTGGTGCACCTAATTTTCAAACCCTGTCCCATGCTTTTTGAATCCTTTTGTATTCACATGCACAGTGGCTACATTTTGTCCCAATGGGCTTTTACAACATACTATTTGGGGGGAAAACACAAAATTCCCTCAATTACAAAATATAAAATACAAAAAAAGAAGGCAGGTACCCCAGCTTCAACAGAAAATGTGGTTCGCGGGCTTGTTTTTGTTTGCAATTGACTTAAAAATTCACTGACATGCTAACCGTTCTGGAAAAATCCACTTTAGTTTACAGAGACAACATTGAATTTGGTGCCAGTTTTTGTTTCATGTAGATACTTTGTCCAGTTATCATCCAACCTGTACAAAAAATAGTATCAAGTATCAAGCTGGAGGATCTCGGGAATCAAACCTGAGACCATCTTGCTTTGACGTCCGGAATGCTAACCTATACCTCACTTAAATGCGTAACTTTTGGCTCCCACATTTTGCTCATTTTTAAATTTTACAAACCACAACAACAACAACATCCCGCCGTTCTCTCGACTTGATCATGTTTTCCGTTTCCTTGTTGCTGGCTCCGTTCCTGTTCCTCTCATCTGTACTTCACAGTCTCTTAGCACTTTTCTAATGTGGCAGCTCATTCACACTTCTCTCTCTCTCTCTCTCTCTCTCTCTCTCTCTGTCTCCCTCTCTCTCTCGCTCTTATTTCTTCTCTCTTTCACCCCCTCTTTCTGTTTTACTCCCTCTTTATTTTTCTTTCCCTCGCTGTCATTGTCATGTTTTTCTCTCTTTTCTCTCTATTCTTATTAACTTCCACCTCTCTCTCCATCATTTTTTATCTTTCTCACTCGCCTCTCTTTCCCTCCTTTCTTCCCTCCCTCTCTCTTCCCCTCATGTTCTGTCTATTTCATCCTTTCCTTCTCTCTCCCTCTCTGTGCTTTATTTCTCTCTTCTCTTTTCTTGCCCATTCTCGCTCACCTCTTCACTGTTTCCCTCTCTTCTCTCGTTCTCTCTCTCTTTCTCCTCCCTCTCTATTTCCCTCTCCTACCCCTCCTCATCTCTCTCCCTCCCTCTCTTTCTATCTCTCTCTGTCTCCTTCTCTCACTCTCTCGTATTCCCTCTCCTCTCTCTTTCTCCCCCTTCTCTCTTTGTTACTCTCTGTTTCTCTGTGTCATTCTTTATCTTTCTCCCTCTGTTCTCTCCCCCCTCTCCATTTGTAGCTCTCTCTAACTATCCCTCTTTCTATTTCTATCTCTTTCCTGTCTCCCTCATCCTTTCCCCCTAGCTACCTCTTTTCCCTGCCCCCCCCCCTCTCTTTCTTGCCCATTCTCTCTCCCTCTTCACTCTCTCGCTCTCTTTCACTCCCTCTTACTCTTCTTTTTTTCCTTTTGTATCTTTCCCTCTCTGTTACTCTTCCTTCCTCTTTTTTCATCCTTTCTATTTCCCTCTCTCATCTCTTCTCTTTTCTCTCTCTCTTCCTCTTTCTCTCTCTTCCCTTTCTCCGTCTCTTCCTTTCTCTCTTTCTCTCCCCCTTTTTCTCTTTCTTTCCATCTCTTCCTCTCTCCCTTCTATTTTCCATCTCTCATCCCTCCTTCTCTCTGTCCCCCCCTTCCCTCTCCCTCTCTCTCTTCTCACACTACAGACAAATGTGTAAAGTCTCGTACATAAATGGTTTGTTTGTTCCTTTCACCTCCGTTCACACTCTCTTCACACTCTGCCCTGATCAGACCTCTGCAACACTAAACACATTATTATTCATTTTATTGTGTTCCACTTCATGAATACAATGCATCTGTCGAGGTATTTTGGGCGGTGTGTGAATTGTACAACAGTAAGACGAGTAAAAAACTTTAATAAACATGTTTTTGGCTCAGCAAAGCACAGTGGTTGTTTATATTTACATGACAAATGGCAAAGTTTCTATGTAACCTATGTAACTTTTCTGCTCAAGGGTTTGTCTGCCATCTCCCTTATAATAAATAATACATTATGATACATTTATACAATGCTTTTCAGGACACTCACAAACGCTTCACAGAACAACGAATAAACAGGACTTTTTTAAAAAGCAACAATTTATGCAGAAAACACTAAATTGCACAACGAAAAGGGATTGTCTTTATGTCAGTGTTATTTCTTTGCATGCAATGTTCCACTGTATGGCATTAAACCTATATCTCCATGGAGACAAGCAGATCACGTCACAAGACCAAGTTACAGGTTAGATCTGTGCAGAGACGATCTCACTCACAGTAAGAACAACTGTTTTTCGAGGTTATCTTGAGAAATAAAAACACATGTATGAAATAAATGCATGGCAGACACATTTAATGCCATACTGTGGAACATTCTAAGCAAAACTAAAACCCAGAAAAAGAAGTGCCTGGGGACCCATCTTAATCTGAGCCAGGATCCTGTGATTTTTAATGAGGATTAAACATTACAATAACATCCTCAACGTAGGAAATATGGAACATTTTGTTTTGCTTTGCCTGTCAACGTTTTCAAATTAATAACAAAAATGTCTGAGGCCAAGATCTGCAGCAGATGAGTTGGCGTTCCGATTTAGGTCATCCAAATGTTGAAAATAGTTTTTAATTGTCATGTCTCTGAAGCATGAGTGAACTCGCCATCATAATCTACCAAAAATATAAATATCACTAATTAAAGAGTTTTTTTTCAGAATTAAAGAGGCTGAACCCAGTTTTTGTCCCTGAAGTTGAGCAAAAAATGTAATAAATATGTGTAAAAAACAGCTTTGGAGTATTAAAATCAAACAACATTGTGTATTCTGCAGCAAATTAGAAAGTGTTTTATCGTTAAGGGACCAGGAAGTGGTTTGTTAGCATGCTAGTTGTTGTTAGCTTTACTGTGAGTACAAAATTCCGCTCTGACATTTGTGAATAACTCTTATGAAACTCATCACAGTGATTAATTCCGATGCTAGAAATGCATTAAGTAAGTTAGGACTAATTTTGGACCGTTTCATACCTTTAAAACTTAGCTATTTCTGTTTTGTTAGGTTTTTAACACTGTAATGATTAGCTAGCTTACAGCACATTTAATTATTTTTTTGTCTGTCCTGGAGTTGTCTTTTCATTCCTTATTTAAATCACCTTTTGTTTAGTTTGAACATCACTGTATTTTAATAATTTAAAGCTCAAATCATCAAAATCCAAAAGATTAAAACTGAAATAATGCTTGCTGCACTGAAACAGAGCAAAGGCTCATGGTCAATGTAGTCCCCTCTGCTTTTACACTACAGGAGCTCCTCTTTTCATATAGTCTAGTGTAAAATCCCCTCATCATTTTGCGAGATGTTTGATATTGCAAATAGTGGATGCAACTCTGTTAATAATTTATCATCTTTGGGGGAGTGTTGTTATTCTTCTGCAGAAATGCATCATGGTCTGTCGGGTTTTATACCCTTCTGTTTACAAACGTTAAATAACTCTGCGCGCGGCGACATTAGCTTCATACGTTAACGCGTCCTTACACCATCGCTCACTCGTCCTGCTGAATATTTCATGTGGCTTGGATATTACCTCCTCCCTCTCCCCCTCTCGCTCTTGCTCTCTGACCCCCCCCCCCTCGCTCTCTCTCACTCACTCACTCTCTTCTCTCTCTCTCTTGTGTCCCTTAACTTCCCCTTTTTCTGTCTTTTCTCTCTCATCCACCCCCTCTTCTCTCTCATTTTTTTCGTTTATCTCCTCCCCCTGTGCTTTCTGTCTACCCTCTCTCACCCTTTTTTTCTGTCTTCCTCTCTATCTTTGCCTCTCTCATCCACTTCTCCTTGTTTTCTCTTCTCTCTCTTTTTTCCTTTCACTCCTCTCTGTTCCTTGTTTCTCTTTTTCTTTCTCTCTCTCTTTTTCCCTTTTCTCTTTTCCCATTTCTCTCTTTCTCTCTCTTCTCTTTCTCACTCTCTTTTTCTTTCTTTCTTCATCTCTTGTCTGTAAATCCCCTATTTTCTCTCTTTCTCCTACCCTCTGTCTCTTCTCTCTCTCTCTGTCTCTCTCCCCTTATCCCCATCACCTCCCCCTTTCTTTATTTCCTTCCCTCTCTCTCCTTTCTCTCTCTCTTAGTATTTATCTTCTGTCACGCACTCGTCTATTCTCTCTTGCCCCCTACTTCTCTCTCTCTCGTTCACACTCTCTCGTCTCTCTTATTTATTTGTTTATCTCCTCTCCCGTGCTTTCTCTCTACCCCCTCTAACCCTTTTTTCTGCCTTTCTCTCTCTATCTTTGCCTCTCTCACCCACCTCTCCTTGTTTTCTCTCCTCTCTCTCTCTTTTCTCTATTTTCTCTTTTTATTTCTCTCCTTTTCCCTTTTATCTTTTCCATTTTTCTCTTTCTCTCTCTTTTTCTCTCTTGTTTACTCGCCCACTCTTTTTTTCTCTCTTTCTTCATCTATTATTCATAAATCTCTCCTCTTATTCTATCATTCACCCACTCTCTTTTTTGTCTTATTTTTTTAACATTCTCTCCTCCTCCCTCACTTTTTCTTTACACTCTGTCATTCTCTTTCTCTCTCTGTCTCTCTCTCTCTCACTCTCCCCCCTTATCTCCATCCCCTCCCCCTTTCTTTATTTCCTTCCTTCTTTCTCCTTCCTCACGCTCTGTCTCTCTCTCATTCTCGTCTATTCTCTCTCACCCCAATTTCTCTCTCTCTCATTCACCCTCTTTCTTCTCTGTCTCTATTATTTATTTTACTTTCTCTCCTCTCACACGCTTTCCCTTTTTTCTCTCCCCCTTTTCTGTTCTTTCTCACTCTACCCTCTCTCCTCTTCTCTCCCTCGTTCTGTCTCTATCTTCCGCTCTCGCACCCACCTCTACTTGTTTTCTCTTCTCGGTCTTCCTTTTTCTCCTCTCTCTCTTTTCTTTCTCTAAATTTTCACGATCGTTCAATCTCTCTCTTTTTATGCTTTTATCTTTCTTTCTCTCTCTCTTTCTTTTCTCTTTCACTCTTTTTCTAGTTTTTCTCTTTCTCCCCTTACCCTCCCCCTCTTTGTATCTTCTCTTTCTCTCTATTTTTATCTCGCTCATGCCACCCTCACTTTTCTGTCTTTTATTTATTTCTTCGTCTCTTCCGTTCCCTCTAGTCTTCTTCTCTTATCTTCCTCTATTTCTCCTCTCTCTTCTTTGTTTCTTTCCTTGCTCTCTCCCTCTCTTTCCTCTCTCTCCCCATATTTTCTGTCCTTATCACCCCTATTTTCTCTCTTTCTCTCTCTCCCTCTCTCTCATTTGTGGTAGCGGCGGTGGTGGCCCATTGTTCCTTTATCAAAACTCATTCAATAACGCGAGCTGTAACCGAGGCTGGCGCACGAACATCAGAGAGATCGTCGAGAGCGCGGACGCAACAAAAACAGGGCGATTTCAGGCTGTCAGAAGAGACAAATTTCACACTCTGCTTCAAAACCTCAAGTCTCTCCAGTGAATTCAAGTAAAGCACTGGCTATGAAACATTATTAACTTGATAAAACTATAAAAATCATACACAGAACTGGCCATTTGTATCACTTTCACATCATGCTAAAGGTTTTTTGTCAGCACTAACCGTCTTGTCTTTGTCCGCTGCAGGTTGTTCGAGACGCTTCAGTCCCTGTTCTGGTCCATCTTCGGCCTCTTGAACCTTTACGTCACAAACGTCCGAGCGAGACACGAGTTCACCGAGTTCGTGGGCGCGACCATGTTCGGCACCTACAACATCATCTCGCTGGTCGTGCTGCTCAACATGCTGATCGCCATGATGAACAACTCCTACCAACTCATCGCTGTAAGACGACATTCACACCTCAGTCCACAGCAGAATTATATAGGACTAAACCTGGAACAAAACCAGGAATAAACTAGGACCGGACCAAAGAAAGTCTCAACTGGGATCAAGCCAGAACCAAATTATGACTTTTGTTTGAAATCTCTGTGTTGTTTCATCAGATTTTTTGCAATACTTGAGGTGATGTATCGCTGTTTTGAAAGCCTATGTTGTTGAGGTTATAAATTATTAAAGGTTCAGGTTCATATAAGTATCACCTATAACGGCTTCTGCCAAGTCTAAAAAGGGACTATTCTAGGTCTAAATTAGGGCTAATCTAGCTCTGAAATAAAACTACACAATTGTTACAAGTTCTAAACTAGGACTAACCCAAAAAAGGCTACAAAAAGTGGATTAAATTAAGTTTGAACTGCAGAGGAATTTGCATACCACCTGAAGAAGCTTATTACCTTAAAAACATTATCTCACCTTTTAAAAGAGTTAATAATTCCACCATTTGTTCTTCTCAAAAACAAGTCAAATGACCAGCAGAGGGAGCAGAGTCAAGTACTGCAGTGATATTTTAAATAATGACATTGCTTCATTGTATTGTTTGTCATGAGCAAATTTCAAACTCTATTTCGACACAACTCACACCATAACTATTTTGATATGAAACATTTTTAATCATCATTTTCTAATCATTTTCAACACAAAGATAATAGTAATAAGTTTAGGTTATTGTCTGGTCTTTTCTAGTTCTGATAAAAGCTCAAGATCATTCTAAAACTGCATTATTAGTATTTGTTTTGTATCTATACTTGCTCAAACTAGTATTTAGTTTAGATTAGTTTTAGTATAGATCAGATTTTTGAGTGTGGGGTGATAGTTGAAGTAACAACACAAGTTTAATTAACAGGAACTGAACGAGACACAATTCCCACGAGACGAGACACGGAATTGAGTCCAAGACAACGAGACAAGATTAGATTTTTGGTTCAGTTCACAATTTTGGCCTCACAATTATTGGTTTATTTTATTTATTTTTTTGCTATTACTGGAGGACTGCTTTTTAAATTACAGCTTCTCAAGAGTTGTATTTCAGCAACACTAGCTCCCTTTTTTGTCCAAGGTGAACAGAATCAGATGGAAAAAGGCTGACGAGAAAATGTTCATCATGTGTGCAGTTTTATCTCGCAAGATATTGAGATATTACACGAGATCATATCCAATTTCTATTAATTAATGAAACAAAACAAAATGTCTAGGGCATTTTGACAAAGGAATAATTGTGTAATAATAAGAAGATAATAGTTATGTTTTTTTAAACATCAAATGAATGCAAAGTACCACTAAAGTAATTTCTCTTGTTTTGTCTTGAATCCAGGACCATGCCGACATCGAGTGGAAGTTTGCGCGTACGAAGCTGTGGATGAGCTACTTTGACGAAGGTGGGACGCTGCCTCCGCCCTTCAACATCATCCCGAGCCCAAAGTCGGTGTGGTACCTGCTCATGTGGCTCCACACACGGCTCTGTATGCGCGGACAGCCGCCCGGAGAGGACTCCCACAAGTGCGAGAACCTCCGCGAGTTCACGGTGAGACGGCGGGGTCTCAGGATTTACCACAGGTTTATTCTCAAAGGGTTAGCAGGACAGAGGAGCTGTCCGTGGTGCTGAAATGTCAGTGTGAAACTTCTTCCACTTGAGACGAGACGCTAAACCCTTTTTTGTTTCGACTCTTTTGTTAGTTTGCTCTCAACTAGGGATGGGACGATAAACAATAATATATTTTATCAAAAGAAACAAGGTAGACAATAATCGTTTATTGAACATATTGTATAATCATGATAATCGCCAACAAAGATAAACACCATTGTACCACCAGATTATGCAGAAAAAGGCTACTTATCTATGATGTTCTCCTCTAGATCATTGTTGTTTTCACTTATAGCAAAGTACAACTCAACAAACTATCTATCTTGATAATATAGTCTCATGCCTACAGTACAATCTGAATGAAAAATGTATTATTAATTCATGTAAACAACTTGCATCCATAAATTTACATTATATGAGACATTCAAGGGTCTTCAAATTTCAAAGTGGTTTTCTCAAAATGCATTTTAAGACATTTTAAGTAGCACCTACACACCAAACACAAGCTTCACAAGCTTGTACTTAACAAGATTTTTATGGATCTTACCGACAGATTTGTCTATTGTCTAATTTTAAGGTTTATTAAAGTTTATCTCCAAAAAACGAGACAACATTTGAATTTCCTGTAGGATCTCTGTTACTCAAATACCATAAGATGTCTAGAATCCCGCTTTTTGTATTTAATATACCAACAACATTAAATGAGATTCAAACCTGCCTGAATCAATTCCCAATTATATGCTATTTTGACAATTTTATACTTAAAAGTTGTTATTTATGTAGAAGAATATAACATGATGTAATGTTGATACATTTCTTTCTTACATTTGTGTGACTAAACTACAGTAGAAGTTTCCAATCGATACCTTGAGGTTTCAGATGTATTCGTATTCACCCGCAGTGCTTTATCCAGTGCAGCCTGAGCAGAGACTCCCAATGACAGATTCCCGGGCCCTTGTAGCTGGCTCCCGACTGAAAAAAACTCTTAAATCCAGGATCTTGCCCTTCGTGACGAGTAAATTGAGAGCTTTACCTTCGGCTCATCTCCCTCTTCACCACAACTGCCCAATTTAACGAGCACAAAAGGCACGCGCTGCACTGATCCCCGTCACTCCATCTTTACCTCACACTGAACATGAGTGCGATATACTTCAACTTCTCTTCAATGACACATGCCAGTCCTGAAATGCAACAATCTCAACAGAAAAAAGATAAAGCATTAACCCTTTGTGACCTACTGTAGATCCTGTGCTCCCGTTTTCATATCTATGTTTAGCAACTTGTAGAAAAGAAACCAATAAACATAAATTAATAATACTTTTTGCTCATGAAAGTGGGCAAAATGATCTTTAAAAAGCTCACATTCATGACCTGCATTGTTTACATTTCTCCCAAAAAAAGTAAAAAGGAGCAGATGTTTTTGTTTTTATTTTAATGTAACCAATTGTCTCTTTTGTACATTTCATGAATGATCGTGTTTTTCCAATGACCAAGGTATTTGGGACCTCTAAAAATGTTATTTTAACTATTCACTAATTCATAAATGAGTAATTGTATTTTTATTCCTTATTCAACTTTTGCAGATTAAAAGTTCAAATTTTGAATTTTGATTTTTAAACATATTCATAAAACATCTCAAAAAGTATAACAGTTTGAAACTTAAAAATAACTTTTAGCTTGTTGGAAAAAACATTCAGAAATGTTGTCATTTACAATTTTGATGGATAGAGTAGAGAAGATATATAGTTATTTGAAATGTTCTTATTTGAATTTAATTGATTGGTTTGTATTTTTTTAGTGTGAGGGTTGTAAAAGTGTAAAAAAAAAAACAACAACAAAAAGACTTTAAACCTAAAACTGACACTACAGCATGAAAAAATGTAAAATATTGCTTAGGCAGACTTTGTTTGGCAGGTCATAAAGGGTTACTAAGAAATCACATTATAAGTTAGCAGTAAAAATATACAAAATCTATGAATTTATTACATGGAAAACATATAGCACAAGGTGTAAAAGACAATTGCATTTAAACATAAGCATAGGATAGATTCAGTATAAAAGACACACAAATAACTATGAAAACAAGATATTTAGTTGTTTGCAGGAAATAAAATGCTATAAATGAATGCAGCCTTTGTGCTTTGCTAATTGCGACCACTGGAACTGACACTGAGACTTGTGATTCACCATTTTTGTGCCCAAATTAACATATTCCCCATTTGAAAATAACGACCCGTTTGCCAGTCCAGTCTCTCCCATGAAAGCATCATGAGCAGAGCGTGTGTGTGTGTGTGTGTGTGTGTGTGTGTGTGTGTGTGTGTGTGTGTGTGTGTGTGTGTGTGTGTGTGTGTGTGTGTGTGTGTGTGTGTGTGTGTGTGTGTGTGTGTGTGTGTGTGTGTGTGTGTGTGTGTGTGTCTGTGTGTGTGTGTGTGGAGCGACTGGGACCAGAGCGCACTCAGCTGGAGGCTAAACGACATCTGCTGGTCTCTGCCAAACCAGTCCCCGAGGTCTGGTCCAGCCCTGGTCTTTACATGGAGGCTGTGAGATGGGAATACGGCGAGTTTGTTTGCGCGGGACAGAGCAGAGCAGAGCGGGGCCGGGCGACGTGAGGGAAAACGAAGCGTGTTTTCCTCAGATCACGCAGGAATTTCTGTTTTATTTAGAGTTTGTCTCATTAAAAGGGGGGTATTGACTTTTAAAATGTCCTTGTTTCCCCTCAAAGACTTTGTTGTATTTGCTGCATGTCTGACAGTAGATTTTAGTGCTTCAAAACCTGGAAGTAAGAGCAGAAAGCAGCGCTCTGATTGGCTGAACTTTTCACTTCGCCGTCAGAAAAAAGCTGTTCTAAAGCAGTCCAATATGGATTTTTTTGTCTGCTTGTTTTGTTTTGCCAATATCCAATCTAACTTTATTTGTATAGCGTATTTTTGCCAACACAAAGCTTCCAAAGTGCTGTACAGACGCAACAGTAGTCACTTAAAATCACTATAATTACATAAATTGTATTAAAAAATAGGTGAATAAAACCAATAATGATTGCAGTGCAGTTGAAAACCCTAAAAATAAAAATGAAAAGACTGTCCGAGGACCACACAATTCTCATTACGGGTTAAACACAAGTGAAGAAAAGTGTGTTTTCAAATGAATATCCCATATTTGTCTTGCTGCTGTTACCAGTAACTGATATTTGCTGATACCAGTATTTAGATTTTACAATTCATAGCGAGGTCCACAAATCTATTTTAGGGTTAGGGTTTGAAGAAAAGTTCACTAATTGACTTTTCACTCGCTCATTCGTAACAATTACAGCCATAAGAGAATGTGTTTGTGAGAGTTACATTCATTTGTTGCGTTATAGTCTAAACATAAGGCCCTCATTTCCAGTTTTTACTAATTATTCTGTCCAAAAGAAAAAATATTGTCACCAAATATTGTTTCCAATATCGGCTGATACCGGAACTAAGCTGCAAGATTCATCGCAATCGAATCGAAATCACAATTTGAATGGACGCAATTAGCAAATTGTGAAGACGGACATTTTTTAAGTGATAATTTCCTCCACAAACAACAAAATAGTCTGTCTTGTCAGCATAAAAACGACCTACTATGTATTTTAGATTTGAACAAACATCAGTTCATATTTCAGTCTTTTTGCCAATTCTTGTCAATTCTCCTGGACACATTTATTCTGTGTTTTTAAGTGAAAAAATTCAAACAGAATGCGTTTTCTTAAAACATGCATCGCAAATCTAGTCACAATCGCAATTCTTGTCATAAAAATCACAATTAGATCTTTTTTCCAAATTATTTAAGTCTAAACCTGATAGAAATAACAGCCGAAGATGCAAACACTTGTATATATTTGTCAGATTTATGGATTAGTGGTTCATGATTTGGGAAGTTTTTGTGCAAAGGATTATTTTTCCTGTAGATTCAGATCACTGTTCATGTTAAACCTTAAAAGACTGAAAGCTGAACTGCTAAACTGTAAGAATCACATCAGAAAACGACAATGTTTGCATCTTTTATGCTTAATGCGACCCTCATAAAACAAGATATTTTGTTGAAGATATTACAGTAAACAAATAAGAGCAGCTGTTCAAATGTGCTTGCGATTAACCTTCCAGTCTTATCGTATGCCGTGTATTGAATGGTTAGGCACCATGTGGTTTCCAGGCCTAAATATGGGCCTCAGCTGTGAGAGGAAGAGCAGGTTTGAGCAGCCGAGTCATCTGCATCTGCTCCACGCGTTACATAAGAACAACAGACAGGCCACACAGGGACCACTGCAGAACAGACAAACACGCTCCACATCCAAGTCACAGATCCAACGCTTATTCATCTTTAACTGACCTATTTTCTGCATTATTCAGGCGTTTTGGAACTTAGAAGTATCTCAACGAAAAGCACCCAGGGTCAACTATTGCACGGTGTTGCGGTTTTCTTTGGGGAGTTTGCATGTTCCTCTCGTGTCTGGGTGGGTTTCTTCTGAGCCTGTCAACCCAAAGCATTATCCAGCTTATTCCACCCCGCCCACTTTTGCCTCTTATTGCCACAGATCCGCGCTCCTGTTGTAAACACACTTCAGGTCGACGAGAACCCCGTTCAAGCAAATGACGAACGAGGGAAAAGTCTCATCGTTAAAACATTATATAAAGTAGAATGATTTGAGTAAAATGTTTAATGTACATAAGCAACAACAAATCAGCAATGCACTGATTTCCTGGGCGAGCTGAAAACTGCTTTTTAATCCGTGTAGAACTTATTTTGTGTTGAGCTCGTCTGCTCCATGTAAACTACAACGGAAAAAGTGAAATAAAGTGAATACAGTGTGTAAAATCCTCCAAAGATTAATTTCCGGGTGTTTCCCCAATGACATTAAACAATGGGCAAAATGCAGAGGACACATTTTCTACAGTTGCAGTGATAAAAGTGCACCTTAACACTGTTGGCATTTTATATTTTAAACCTTAAATTATTGCAAGGTGAGTAGAGTGGTCAAAAATAGAACTCAAGAGTTTCTTCTAAACAAAACGACTCAAGTAGAAGTGAATTGACTCAAGTAGAAGTCAGATAAATGAAAATATTTTTACCATCTTAACTTAAAAAGTAGAACTAAGTAACATTTTTATCTTATTAAATGTCTGTGTAAGTCGGTGTGGTGGTTGTAAATGTATTTTCGGGTGTTTGAAGCCCCCGTTGTCGCTCCCTGCTGTCTCTGAGCGGAAAACCAGCTGCAACATTTACTGACACCGATCCAAAGACAACTCTCCTGAGAAACCTTATATCTCTTTTTTATATTTTTACCAGAAATGTTTTTCTATGTGATTGTACTTCCTCATTTCAATTAAAAGAAAGGGGACAAAAAAAAGGTTTGCATCTTTTTACTGATAGTGTATTTTCACAAGAGACCTGCAGGGGGAGCTCTGCCACTGAAATTACTTTGTTCTGCTTTAAAATAAGTTGCCAATGGAAGTCATTTCTTTGTGTAGTTGCTGTTTTTTTTTTCCTTTTTCTTTCCTATTTTATTTAGTTATTATTTTTATTCATTATTATTTATGTATTTTAAGTGAGAAAATGCTTCTGTTTTTGTTATTTTAAGTGAAGCAAGACATTTTATGCTTGTTCCACTGCCAACTCTTATTTTAATATCCTCATAACAAGATAAATTCTACTTAATTCAAGCACTTTTTCACGTCTTGTCATATTTTTTTCCAGTGTACAGCGTTTTGAATATTGATGATTTCAAATGTGATTCAAATATTCATAATTAAACTTGATTTCCCTCAAACGGCCCGGCCTTCTGAGCTCTGAAATGACCCGAGCGAGTGTTACCACTCCTGTTACTATTGACTTCCTGTTACTGAAGAGTGCAGACGCTTTTCCTTGCTGCTCTTGCTTGCTACAGCTTTTTTCTTATTTATTTTGCTTTTAAATCTTTTTTTTTTCCTCTATAAATCTTGGATCATGACTTTTCGAAGGAAACCAAGGATTTTAAGATAATTTTTTCCATTTTTAACAAACTATCTGACGAGCCAGCGACATGTCCGGGGAGAGAAGTCAAACAAACTCTTGTGAACGCTGTCGGAAATATCAACAAGAAATAATTGAGCTACAAGCACGGATATTCGCTCTAGAATCTGAAAAAGGACTTCACGATACAATTCCAGTGTCACCGAGGGGTAAGAAGTCTACATATCTTTCAAGAAAAGCTACTTTCAACTTAAACCGGAACGACTCTGTGTCTTTCCCAAAACTGGGTAAAGACCAGCCGGCTACATCTTGGGTCAAACTCGGTGCAAAACCAAAACGATACAAAGCTAATGTAAAGTCGCCTGCTATACAGCTTACAAACAGATTTTTGCCACTATCAGAGGCTGAATTTACAGAACGAGAAAACTGTAGCCACCATGATGTTGATAAAAAGCAGCAGAAAGACAGACAGTCTGTGCCAAACGTCAAGGACAGTGACACACTCTTGATAGGAGACGGTGCTATCAGTGGAGTCTTACATGGAAGAATGAAAACATGTAGCTTCCCCAGCAGCACAGTTTCTGAGATTACGTCACTGCTTCCCAGAGTACTGTCCACACACAGAGGAGTTAAACAGCTGATTGTACACGTGGGTGCAGTGGACATTCGAAAGGAGCAGACTGAAGTTTTGAAAAAAGACTTCATTAAGTTATTTGTGGAGCTTGATAAAGTAGAAATCAAAACATTCATCAGTGGACCTCTTCCAAATATTGACAGGAAGATCAACAAGTTTAGCCGGCTGCTACAATTGAACACTTGGCTGTCCAAAGAGTGTGCACCTAGAGGATTGCACTACATTGAGAACTTCTATCTGTTCTGGAAACGAGAGGACCTGTTCAGGGGAAGGGGCCCACATCTGTGCAGAGGTGGAGTGAGGGCACTGACAGAGAACCTCCTCCACGCTCTCAGGCATCAGAATGGCCGTGGACAGGGTCGTGAACAGATAGTTCGAGAAGAGAGGAATGAGAGAAGAACTCCGGATCAATCAGCCAGAGACCAAGTCAATGCTTCAACATCAGCAGTAACAAAACAGCCGACTCCACAAAAGGATTTATCAACAGCAGCTCCACCAGGCCCAGCAAAGGATTCAGCTCCAGCTGCTCCAAAATCACCTACACTGCCTCCAGTAAAGAGCTCATCAGCTGCAGCACCACAACGATCTCCACCGCCCCCAGTGAAGGGTTCAAGCTCAACATCCGTCCCCCTCCTCGGGGTCCTCATCACAGGCAATGGACCGGTCAGTGACAGGCCCAGCAGCTGCCCTGTCACCACCCCTACCCTCAGACCAGTCCTGGGTCCCCTGCAACATCTACTCCCACTCAATCATCACTCTCCTTTCATCTCCACCTTCACCCAGGGACCTTCCCAACCATCTTGAAAGTCTGATCAAATCAGGAGTAAAGATGGTTCCACTCACACCTAATTTAGCAAGATCAAGAGTTCTGATGTCAACAATGATGAACTCTTCCCGCACAAATCTGTGCCCCCATACCACCCAGGAGCTTCAACTCTCCTGCTTCACCAAAAAAACGACCTGCACCTCCACCCCCTTGCCTTTCACCTGGTCCATCACCCAAAGCCCTCCCAGCTCTCCCCACTCAGCCTTTGCCCAAACCTCCTCCAGGTCTCCCCCTTCGCCGCCCTCCCCCACCTCCCCCCAGAACTGTTATCTCCCATAGCTAGGATGTAGTGGGTCTCAGCGTTGCCGGGACTTATGGTCATGAAAATGGTCAAACAAACCCGGGGCCCTGTGTTATATCTGTAGTCACGTCAGAACAGAAGAACAGAAGGACAGTTAGACTGTCCAATCTTACAAATTTAATTCATATTCCCTGTGAAAAGATAACGTCCAGTCACATTGAAACCAATCTGAAACTTGCTGCGCTTAATGTCAGATCATTATGTAACAAATCACTTTTAATTAATGATTTTATATCTTCTTATAATCTTGATTTTATGTTTTTAACTGAAACATGGCTTGACAAAAACAAGGGAATGTAGTTCTAATATAATCGACTACAACGAGCTTCAAGTTTGAATCTGAAACACGCGACAACAAAAAGGGTGGAGGTGTCTGTGCAGTTTTTAGAGATAAAATAGTTACCCAGAGGTTGTTTTTTGGGGTGTTTTCATCATTTGAGTATTTATCTTTTAAAATGGAGCTAAAACAGTCTCCCTCCATACTCTACATTGTCCTGTACAAGCCTCCCCAGCACTGCCAAGGTTTTATTGATGATTTTACTGAGATGCTTTCAGTTGTATGCACAGACTTTGACGGTTTGGTCATTACAGGTGATTTCAATGTTCACGTGGATAATGTTTGCGACAGAAACGCTAAAGAGCTTGATGCTGTCCTTGAAACCTTTGGTCTTACTCAGCATGTGAGTGGCCCCACTCACAGCAGAGGACACACTCTGGACCTGCTAATTACTAAAGGGGTTAATATTTCAAACGTCAGTGTGGTCGATGTGGCACTGTCTGATCATTTCTGTGTTTTCTTTGACCTGTCTGTTATTCCCAAATCACCGACTGGTCCTGCAGTTGTTCGGAGGAGACACATAAATGACAGCACAAGTGCGCTCTTCATTGAAATGATAAACTTTGAAAATCCATCATGTTCAAATGTTGACAACTTTTTAAATTCTGTTACATCTAATATCTTGAATGTTCTGGACACCATTGCTCCTATGAAGGTTAAAATGGTTAAAAATAAGCAGAAGGCGCCATGGAGGAATAATGAGTCAGTCAGGGCACAAAAAAGGGAGTGCCGCAGGGCTGAGCGAAAATGGCGCAAGTCAAAGCTCCAGATTCATAAAGAGATTTATAGAGAAAGGTTGTACATGTACAACCTCATTTTATGTAAAACAAGGGAAGGATTTTTTTCTGAAATAATTGGAAATTGCAGTAATAACTCACGTGCTCTGTTTGCAACAGTAAACAGACTAACAAACCCTCCAATTCTGCTGCCATTAGAACTAATTTCCACAGCTAAGTGCAATGAGTTTGCAGTATTCTTTAATGACAAGGTTCAGGGCATTAAAAATGCCATAAATTCCACAGTGCAAATAATAACTTTAAAACCACCTACACATTTAGAGCTGACTCAGTTTGCGCCTGTAACTGACAAAACTGTCCAAGAGATCATCACCAGTCTGAGTTCTTGTACATGCTGCCTCGATGTCTTACCCACCAGATTTCTAAAGTCTGTTCTGAGCACTTTGTTAACACCACTCACTCACATAGTTAACATGTCGCTTCAATCTGGAACATTCCCAAGGGCCTTGAAAACTGCGGTCATTAAGCCTCTCTTAAAGAAGAGCAGTCTTGATGCCTCAGAACTGAAAAATTATCGGCCCATCTCAAATCTGCCATTTTTAGGCAAAGTCCTCGAAAAGGTTGTTTACCAACAGCTCACTGACTTCCTCTTAATAAACAACTCATTTGATGTTTTTCAGTCAGGTTTTAGACCTCATCACAGCACTGAGACTGCTCTTATCAAGGTGACAAATGACATCCGCCTGAACACTGACGCGGGCAAAGCCTCAGTCTTAATTCTGTTAGATCTGAGCGCTGCTCCTACAGAGACTAGAGGACTGGGTGGGCATCACTGGCACTGCCCTAAATTGGTTGAAGTCCTACCTTGAGGACAGAGAGTACTTTGTTGAGATTGGTAACTGTGTCTCAGACCACGTGAGCTTGACCTGTGGGGTGCCCCAAGGGTCAATCCTGGGACCCCTTCTGTTCAACCTCTATATGCTGCCCTTAGGTCAGTTAATACTCAGCACAAATGTGTCTTATCACAACTACGCAGATGACACTCAGATCTATGTCTCACTGACAGCAGGTGAATATGGACCAGTGGATTCACTCTGTCATTGCATCCAACAGATCAGCTTGTGGATGCAAAACAATTTTCTTCAGCTAAACTCAGACAAGACTGAAATCATCGTCTTTGGGCCGCAGAAACAGAGAGAAAGTGTCAGCAGTCACCTCCAGTCTCTCGCTATAAAACCGACAAATCAAGTTAGAAATCTGGGGGTAATAATGGACTCAGACCTGAACTTTAACAGCCACATCAAATCAATAACATCAACAGCCTTTTACCACCTAAAAAACATTGCCAAAATTAAAGGTATAGTGTCTAAACCAGACTTGGAGAGACTTATCCATGCATTTGTCTCCAGTAGGTTAGACTACTGCAACGGCCTGTTCACTGGCCTCTCCAAACGAGCTGTAAAACAGCTGCAGTACATCCAGAACGCTGCTGCTCGAGTCCTGACAAGAACCAGGAAGTACGATCACATTAGTCCTGTGCTCAGGTCTCTGCACTGGCTTCCTGTGGTTCAGAGAATTGACTTTAAAGCAGCTCTGCTTGTGTTCAAGTCTCTCCACGGCCAAGCACCAAAGTACATCTCTGACATGTTAGTGCCGTATGAACCATCTCGCAATCTGAGGACCTCAGGGACCGGCCTCCTGCAGGTGCCTAGAGTCAGGACTAAACATGGGGAATCAGCATTTCAGTTTTTTGCAGCTAAAATCTGGAACAGTCTCCCTGAAGATGTGAGACAGGCCTCCACTCTGACAATGTTTAAATCCAGACTAAAAACAGTTCTCTTTAGATGTGCGTACGACTGAAAGATCTATCTGCACTCTTCTCTTTTAAAGCACTTTATTTTAAAATGATTTTAAAATGATTCTGTGTGTCTTTTTGTATTTTGTGATTTTAATGCAATTTTTCCTGTTTATGTAAAGCACTTTGAATTGCCCTGTGTACGAATTGTGCTCTACAAATAAACTTGCCTTGCCTTGCCTTGCCTTGTTACCACTGGATAACGTCTCATAAAGCACTGAGAGAAAATATAAATCGTCCAAACATTCTCTGTCCTTCTTGGAGAGTCTTTTTAGTTGTGTTTGTCAGTTTCCAAGTAAGCGGGACTTGAGTGACGAGACCGCAAAGTGAAGCTGTAAAAAAGAACAACTTGACAGTGATTTAGCTCCGCACCAAACGAGATAAAGTGGCACAGATCGACTGCAGTGTGAAAAACGCTCCCAAACACACCCAGATATGAACTTTCGGGAGCTGAATTTTGAAACGATAATCTGATTTTGAAAAGGAGACGAGAGGTATTGACGCTTTTATTAGTTTTCATTGAGCCGTGATCGATATTTTAACTTCACAGCCCGGTGCTTTATCAAATTGACGGAGTTGAAATTGAAGAGCGTTTATGAGAAGTAACTGTGGGTTTTTGTTTCTGCAGGAGAGACACGCCGACAGCCTGATCCAAAACCAGCATTATCAGGTGAGTTCAACAGGATTATTAAAGTGAACTATTCTTTATGGATTTACACACAGCTCCTCAAAAGGGACACATATTATGCATTTATGTGTTTTTGACCTTTCCACACACTCTTGACCTTTACTGTGGCACCTCCTGTTGTTTAATGTATGCACTGAATGCCACACATTACTTTCTCTCATAAAGATTTGTGTTAGAGGTCCATCTATTGGCAGCAGATGGAATTACAAAGGGGCGATAAAACAAAAGCTTGCCCTGAAATGCTAAAAACATGTGTAAATGGAGTTCTCAGATATTCTATATATAGAACACATTCAAAAATTAAGACACACAAACACTGCCAAAATGAATATAATGTGTTGATTACAAATGTCTTACATTTCAAATGATCTTGTTCAAAGGGTAAATGTTTTTGCTTGAAAAAATTAATTGTACATCTGATCCGATTTTCAATCTTCAGTAGCCACGTTTTGATTGGTTCACTTTGGAGCAGACACAGACACAAAGTGTAACATTTAATTTTTATTTTACATGTACAATTACAATAAGCATAAACACCAGACTCTAGCTTTATTTCCATGCCATCCATTTCCATTTGCAGTCGTCTGGGGAATCCAAAATTGTTGAGCTTCACAAAAAAGTATATTTTATGTTAAAGTATGTGATTTATCTGTAGGTAAAATGAAACATTATTGTGGGCTCAACATTTCTGTAGGTTTTTGTCCACTAAAGTCTCTATGACAGGCGCTCATGTCTTTTCTCTTTATGACTTTGGATGGCACCTGTGGTAAATAATTATCACAGTTTTACATCTGTGAAAAATAAAAGTTTAAAATGACAGGAAGTAGTGCAGAGTTCTTAAACAGAATCTCTCCGTGATGTCATCAAAAAGCGACGCTCCGTTAAAAATATAGAGACAATTTACAGCAACTAACACCTTTTTCTGACAGTTTAAACAGTCATTCAACAAAAGAAAAATGTGATCAGACATTATTTTGGCCCTTGTTTACAGTCTGGTTGCTGCTCATGTTCAATCAGGAAATACAATTATAAACTTTGCAAAAACGGTCGAACTGAGGACAAAGTGGCAAAATGTTTAGTCAAAGCTTGTTTTTAGTGAAATGTGCATTCTAACATGTCAGATGTACTTTACACTTGTACAAATCAGGATTTTGCCTTCATCAAAAAGGCAAAGTCTCTATCATAAGCTCCCATTACATAAAAAAATAGTGCAAAATACAAAAGTAAATGCTCCGATATCACTCACATGTGTCTTGAGTGGTTTTTCATATTTTGTGATATTCTGTGGTTAATCCCAGTGTCTTCAGTGAAATCACACTATGTTCCACCTTTATTCTGATATTTAGAATGTTTTTGTTTACAAACTTATAAAGGGTCTTATTGGGATAAATTATTTTTTCAGTTTACCTGCTTCTTTATTAATCCAAAGTTAGATCAGTGTCAAGTTTCATTAAGATTTGTCAGAAAAGAAGTGTCTTGCCCCGGGACTCAACCACAGTTTAGACTTTGTAGGACATTTGTTGCATAAGGCGACACCAGAATAACACAAAAGTTATTTAATTGGTCTGTTGTGCAGAGATGAAACGAGTGGGAGAGAGTATTTAAAATCCATCCACATTTGCATCTTCTTCACTTTAGTTTCTCAGATATTATTGGCCGTCCTTCACTCGATTCCATCTCTGCGTTTGACTTGGCCCGGTCCGTTCGTCTTTGGCTCGGCTCTGCGTTCAGAATGAGCGATGTTAGCGGTCGTTAGCGGCTGTTAGCGGCGGTTAGCGTTGTTAGCGGCGCTGTGCAGTGATGCTTTGGCAGAGCGGCAGCCTGGCCCGCACACAGGTGTAGAGTGGGAGGAATGGCACCATCTCGCCAGCACCAAATGTCCCTGAAATTCAGCTAACCCTCGCAAATCAATACGGGTCACGGCTGCTGCTGCTTCCATCAAACTGTCGAGGGAGACAGACATTTTGTAGAAAAACAGATCTACGCTCGGTTCGCTGTCAGTAAAGTCTGTGGGAGAAATGAGCAGCAGCTGAATGAATGAAAAGAAAAGTGTTAAAACAATTAGTCAAGATGTGAAACGGAGTGTTGTAAGAGTAAAAATATGTCATCTAGTTTTGTTTTAATGTAAATTTAAACACAAAATCTGTAATCAAATCTAGTTTTTCAGCTAAACAACAAGAAATGGAAACTTTTAAAACAGTGTCTATACGACAATAAAGCTCCGTTTGTGCACAAGGTGAAGAGAAAATGTTTGCTTACTTTGAGAAAATAATATGTCTCAAATTAAAATGATTAAATTACAGTACTAAGTAAAAGTATATTTCATTTTTTTTCCATTTTTTGTTTTTCAGTCACTCTCAACATATCAGCTTTCATGTGGACACAACAAACTTGTCCAATCTGCTCCTAAACATGTTTTATCACTTCATTTATTCCACTTGCATTCATAGATTTCTCTGGAACGTTGTAAGTTCAAGGGCCGTTTTCTTAAAATGTTTAATTCTCCCACAAAAACATAAAGATCAGCCTTAAAGTAGCTCCCACACAAACCAAACTTAACAATCTTGGACTGAACAAGATTTTGACCAAATGTACTGAAAGAACTATTGATATCTAATATGAACACTGATTTGTTGAAGTTTTAAGTAAAAAAAAAAGAGACAAAATTTCAATTTTTAGGACAGTTTTCAGTCAGATCTAGTTTACTCAGAAACTAAATAAGAAATCCAAAATCCCCACTGTAACTTTTTTTGGAACTAATATGTGTACAAAAGAAATTTATAAACCTGGTTCTGTCCATTTTACAAACTTAAATGTCCCAAATATGTGCATTTTTGGCAATTTTTACTAATAAAATGCCTTATTTCTACATGAAAACATGACATGATGAAAAACTTATAATATATTGTGAGTAAACTACAGGAGAAGTTTAAATTTAAGATTTTTTCCTGTTCGCCTGTACTGTCTCACATTAAAAACAGTCCATACAGTTGTTCAGCCGTGTTTGCATTGAATTACTTTTACCTCGGGAAGTCTGTAGAATGGAAATTACCTCAGGACATCTGTGGTCTTTTGTGTGCAATGTTTTACAGACTTAATTCTGGAAAATGTGGTCTGATAAGCACTGAAAAATAACTTGAACCCTTTAATTCATGTGACTTTGCTTCTATTTTATTTTTTTAGTGTAAAGTACCTACTGTTACATCGTTCTTCATCACATTCACAATCAGCGATCAGAAAACATCCACGTTATTATATTTCTTATGAAACAGCTGTAACGTCTCTCTATTAATCCATTCAACATGTGTAAACTTTGCACCAAAAGCACCCAAACTTTCACGCTGCTTGGTCTTCCATTATCACACCAATGGAGTTATGTCTTTACTGCAGTTTCTTTTTCTTTCTTTTAAAACCAAAAACAATTAAGAAAAATAATAATTGGTTTGGAGAATCGTGCATGGCAAATGTTATACTGTTAATTTAGTTCAAATCTGGGTCTAAAAGTGACATCAGATAAACTTTTAATCAATATTAGCATCAATGCGCAGAAAAAATAAAACAGCAAATCAAATCAAACTGCCTTGAACTAAAATGATCTGACATAAAAATTGGAGGAATTTTCCCAAACGACTCTCACAGACACACAGATGACATTAATCTCACCCGAGGTCAAACTAATTCCTTCCAAATGAGACTATTGTTTCCTCTGTGCTCATAAACCCAGCTGTTGTGATAAACCCGTAACCATAGCGACTGTCTCTAAACAGGAAGTGATCCGTAACCTGGTGAAGCGGTACGTGGCGGCCATGATCCGGAGCGCCAAAACAGACGAGGGGCTCACAGAGGAGAACTTCAAGGTGGGCACTGTTTTATTTATTATGTTCTTGATGTTTTCATTTGTAAAAATCACATAATGTCATGGAGCAAAGAAACACGCACTCCAAGCAGAAGATTTTGTTGACCGATTAACTAGTTTTGACACTTTTTACATCATAAATTTTTATTCTTTGTAATGTAAAGTGTGGTATTACCATCTTTTCTTATCTATATTCATTATTCTTCCTTAATCCCTGCCTTAATTTGGACAAAGACACAATACCAGGATTAAAAACAGCACATTCTGTTTTATTTTGCATATTTACTTTATATATAGAGTCTTATTGTAGGACTTTATATTTGCTCAATTTCATGCCTCTGAAAACACCCTCCTAGTGCCATTTTTCCTCCTAAATCCTCCACTCCAAATAATCTGGGGCTGTTCTGGTCCCTGGATGGAGCCGCTGGAGCTCGGATGTGCTGCTTTTGAAGTGGAATATTTCCTTTGGGCGTTCGAATAACAAAAAAAACACATCCAGTGCTCATCGCCGCGTATATTTCAGCGTGTGTGCGCGAGAGGAGATTTAGGACGGAACAAAAACGTGTTAAACTAACATCAGCTGGAGCCGGAATCCCAGGAGAGGGAAAACGTTTGGACATTTTAGCGCATTTTAACGACGACGAACAGTTCTTAAACTTTTCACACCAGAAACAACCAAATATATAGACTTTAACTGGTCTAAATTAGAGCTAAACATGGTCTAAAATGAGACTGAACCAGAAAGAGGCTTCGCTATTTCAGAATCAGAATCACTGCTATTCATCCCCGTGGTGAAAATGTTTTTGTTACAGATATAAAACCAACCAGCAGAAGAAAATATAGGTCCAAATAAGATAAAAATAAGATTTAACTTGGCCAAAATAACAAAAGTAATTAAACATCATTATCTCAATAGAAGGATCAAATAAAATAGATGTGTTTTTATCAGGTAAACTCCTGCTTTTAACAAACAATTTACATTTTTAACTTAACTGATACATGATCTGTTTTATTAACTAAACCCAGTATGAACAAGAAATATACATTTACCTAACTTATAAATGATCTCTCACAATCTATTTTCATATTTACTTGATAGTGTGCAGTTTCGGTCGACTAATTTTTACGATTAGTCGATTATTTCTATTGCACATTGAGACTTTTTAGATGTACAATGGATTATGAACCAAATGAAGGTTGAAATATAGTGACTTAGGGCTTCTCGATTCAGAATATTTATGAATAAAGTGTGTTATTGATAAAAAAAAACAGAAATAATAGAAATAGTAGTAATAGTAATAGTTTTTTGACATTTTGATTTGATAATACCTCTGTTTGTGTCATAAATAGGTCTTTTCGTATGAGTTTTAGAGTTTGTATCACCAGATTATGATTATCAAAATTCAACTACGATTAGGTTTTATTGTTGACTAGTCACAATTTGTTGATTAATCGTTGCAGCCAAAGAACCAGATCTAAACTGAGACAAAAAGTAGTTCTTAAAGGTGCTGTACCTGATTTTAACTGTTAACGTTTGTTTTAAACTCTTTACATCAGTGACATGTTTCTCTCACTTTCAGTCCCAGCATCCTAAATATTCACAGCGAGTTTATAAGCCCTTTTTGTTCAGGGTAAGGCTAACATTAGCATGCTAACGGCGCACTTCCTGCTTCTCGTTGAATAAAACGCTCTACAAATAGATGCAAAGAAAGCACTATGGTCTCATTTTCACTTGAATAGATGCTTTTACAATATATCTGTGCTGGAGCAACACAGATTTTACTTTATTACAAGCAAAAAAAAACAATCAGGTACAGTAATGACAGTAATGATTAACCTAAAGAAGAACGAAAACATGAATCAGTTTCTCACTAAATATAAAAAAGGACAAATAATCATGGAACATTATAACGAAAACCATGTGAATTCGAGCCAGAGGAGCAGAACCACAAGAGCGTTAAACGTTTAGGCTACACATACTGTATCTGAATTGATATTGGCAAAGAGGTTAAGAAAGTGTCAAGGTAAAGCAGTGTGCAATCATTGTCTTGTTTTAGCACATGATGTAATGTAATGTGCTGTTGACCTGTGAAAGATGAGGTCAGATATAACGTGTTACTGCTGCGAGGAGGGAAGGAACAGGAAGCAATTAGAGCCAAAACGCATGACATAACACCGCTGCAAGTAAAAGGGCTTCATAATTTTATAGGAGTTTCAGTTCTTGCTATAATTTAGAATGAAGAAAGTCGCAGTACATTGGTAAAATATGTGAATTTAAGTTCAAATTAGGGCTTAAACAGGACTAAACCTGAAACTGGACCAGGGCTAAACCAGGACTATAACAGGACCAGGATCAGAATTAAACTGCGCTCAAACTGGATCAAACATCCTAAGGGGCATATTGACAATAATATTTACTGTGAGGAGATATTTTCCTGAACAAAATAAACATTAAAGCACTAAATTTAAGCGGTTGAAAAATTATAGAAAGCACTAGTGCAAAGTAGGGCTACAGGATTTGGGAAAAATATCTAATATCTATCTAACTTTTTTGACAAGCATTGTAAATGCAATTTAGATTTAGAGTTGATAATAGGATTCTGATAAAAGTTCACATTTTAAACACAACCAGGAGAATTGACTAAAAAAATGTAAATATGAACTGACAACACAATAAAATGTTGACGTTTTTTGGAATGTTTTTGTTAGTGTCCTTTTTTCACTTTTATTGTGTTTGTCTCTTGTTTCAGAACATGTTGTAATAAATCTATACTACAGGGTTAGCAGTTTTTATGCAGAATAAAACAGAATATTTTGTTGTTTGTGGAGGAAATGATTGTACTTTAAAAATTGCCTATTATATCCATTCAAATGATTTGGATTCGATAGCGATTAATCTTAATCTCGCAGCCCTAGTGGAAAGACCAATTTGAGCTTTTTATTTATCATAGTAAAGACTTTCGAACAAACAAGAAAAATGCGTTTTTGTTGCACATTCTCACTTTTGCTGTATCTTTTCCTTGTAGGAGCTGAAGCAGGACATCTCAAGTTTCCGCTACGAAGTCTTGGATCTTTTGGGGAACCGACGACCTCCGCGAAGGAACTACTCTTCCTCGAGCGAGACCACGAGAGACGACGGGAACACGGCTTCAGAGGACGACAGCGAATCTGGCGACGGAGGAGGAGGAGGAACCGGAGAAAAATCCCAAAAATCATCCAAAGGAGTCAGCTTCATGGTCCCGTTGGAAGAAGACTCCGGAGCTGGGTCGACTTTGGGCGTTTCCGCTCTGGTCCGATCGATTTCCGGGATGCCTTCGTCGGAAACGGCAGGCGGGGAGGACGAGGGGCCGGGATGGGGTTTGGAAGAGGAGGACGAAGACGGAAAACCAAAAAGCAACGGGTTAAAAACGAGCATGTTGACCGCCACCTCCGCTACCATGCTAGCTTCGACCTCGTTCACGTCGTCCCTGGCACGAGCGCGAAGCCGCCTGCAACAGATGTCAACACCGAGCGGCAAAACGGACTCCTTCAAGCAGCTGTCCTACCTGTTTTCCCGATCCAAACGCAAAGCCCCGCCCGTCCCGTTACCCCTGCAGACGTCGCCAAGCTTCACGATCTCCGACGGGCTGCTGCGGCCGCTGGGCAGCCACGGACACGCCGATTTCGGGCACGTGACGCGGAGCGAGCCACACCTGCACGAAGTCGGGAGGTCCGTGGACAGTATCGGCCCGGCGTTTTCCCCCTCGCGCCGGACGAACGGACGCGATTCGCTGCTCGCCACCCTGCCCCGCCCCCCGCCCTGCCCCTGCCAATCGCTGCACTGCGCTTCCAACATGTCAGAATCCAGCTCGCGGCTTTTGGATTCCAGCGAGGACGTATTCCAGGGCGGCGGGGGTGTGGGCGGGATCGGAGGGGTGGGCGGGATGTCCGGGGCGGGGCAAATGTCGGGGAGCAGGCGGGGCACGTTGATGGGCGGGTGGGTGGGGCCGTGTGATGATGTCATCGAGGACAGCTGCGAGGTCATAGAGGAATCTGTGACGACGCAGCTATAGGACGGGCTCGGTCACGTGACTGTTATTGTTTTTTGTTTCGTTTGTTTTGAAACTAAAGGAGAGCGACAGAGAGAGAGGTGGGAGGAGCCAGGAGTCAACACAGGATTCAAAGATGGCCGCTTCTGGATTTTAGCGGATTCTCTATGAAGGCAGTTTGATGTCATCTGGACAACTTCACCAGCATGTTAATCTAGGTCAATATTTATTACAACAGCGTTTAGCAAAACAGTTTTTATATATTTTCTTCGTCCAGAAACAATCACCACCTCATTTCAGTAGAGCTCACACAAACTAGTATTAGAAAACTATTAACGTTTAGCAAACAATAGTGAAGGGTTCTATTGCCTTGTAGCCACCATCATAAAATCGCATGACATTATAATATATACTCTACCATCCTGAAGAAGTTTTTGGCATGACTGTATGTGGTACTTAGCATAGTTAGCCCTATAGCTTTAGTTAATGACGTCTTAGATGATGCTAGCACTTTAAATCCAACAAATTGTAAAGTTGTTGTCCGTTTTCTGCAAATTTGCCATAATTTCCATACCGTATAATGATAATTTAGTTTCTTGAAGCCGGTTCTAGCAAAAAGAACAGAAGAACAGAAGAATGTAATTTTAAACGAAAGATGAAAATAACGTCCTATTTTAACCATTTTCACTGCATTTCTTAATCAGTATCCAAAACTGGCCTTCTCTTTATACGTCCCTAGAATGCACGTCGTCATTTTAATGCGCGGGTAGAGACTTTCAATCACAACACAGAGGCCAGAACGAAGAAAGGGTTAAACAACCAAGATATCAGCCAGCTCAGGAGAAATGTACTGGAATGTAAAGTAAAGGGTGCACAGTAGCCTTGTTTCCATTGATGATGGTACAGTACGATCCTTGACTGTTTCCCATTGCGCAAAGCGACCTGTACCAGCTCGTTCGAGAGATCCTAAGTGGCCAGTTGAGGTTTTAATGCCCAAAGGGGTCTGGTGCGCTTAATCTAAGGAGTAGGCTTGTCACAATAATTACTCAATCCACTTATCGTTCAATATCTGACAGAAAGAACAATGTATTTGGGACTCATTTTTGTCAAGCTTGTTTTCTTGGCACTTTGGGAAACTTTTTTTGTTTTTCGTTAAGATTTGAGCTGTAGAGATTAAAATTAGTAACCTCCATGAATCATTCTAGACACCTAATAATTATACAAAAGTGATTCATTAGCTAAAATAACTAAATAGCATGTTTTTAAACATGTTGCACAGTTTTTTGGGGTAGATTCTCTTGCTGTCAGTGGCATGAAGTCGTTTCAATATTATCCTTCATCGTGATATTTTATGTAACAGTATATCGCATTTCAAAAAGTATTATTGTGACGAGCCTGCTAAGGAGGAGCTACACACACACGCAGCAAGGTGATTGGACAAGAGAGAACACAAGATTTAAGCGAAAACAAGACAAAAAGTAGCTGCACAAACGCTGACTTCATCTTGTGAGAAACTGCCATTTTTCCAGTGACTTATACAGTATGTTGAGCCGACAAACTTAGCAAAATAAAGCTACGCCATGTTAGCAACAGTTGTTTCCTGTTTATCAACGCACGGCACTCGCATCAAGATTGAAACGATTAAATATGCAACATCTATCAGCCACTGCGTTACAGAAAGAGACATTAAATTGTTCATAAAAAGTATAATTAAGATATGTCCTGTCTTGCTTGACCTGTTTGTAACGTGTTCTGTATCCATGGAAACCAGGCTTATGTAACTGTTCTGCCTGGAGTCACCTCTGCACAGATCTGACCTGTAGCTTTGTGGCGTTCCCTTGAAAATAGATAAGTTTAACGACATATTAACGGCTGCCGACCGGCTTAACTTCCTGCACATAAACGCAGCGAACCAATCAGATCCATCGCTGTTACGTCACCCTTGCTCCTGTCGATTTGTGAGCGTAGATTGTACAAGCAGCGCTCCGCAGAGAGACAATGTTCAGGGATCGCCAAAACATACTGGATTTCCCCGATGATTATCTGTTTGAGAGGTGCACATTCTCTCGCGGAGGAATGGAGTCGAGGAATCCACAGCGAATGATTAACGCGCAGCTTCTCACAGCCTCATTACCCTCCACTTTTCACGATATTCTTATTGCGCGCTAATCCCCAAGTGCGCTTCACTCCCATAGTGTTACAACTGCAGTAAATGAATTGATGAAGTGATGGAGCTTTGCACGTAACGCGTAGCTACTCATCAAACTTTCGCTTTGAGTGGATTAGCAATACTTTCCCAGCCCTCCTTTCTGACTTTAGCTTCTGCCACCGTGTTTTCCTTTCTTTTTAATTCCTCATATTTATTGGGAATGATAGCTAAACCAAAGACGCTCATGTCTCGGTTGGTCAATCCAAGTAAGAGGAACTTATTCACCTTATTCTGCCCCGCCCACTTTTGACGCTTTTTGCCACAGATACGCACTTTTGTTGTAAACGCACTTCCGTTTGACGATAATTCCGTTAAAGCTAATGACGAATGAGGGAAAAGTCTCGCCGCTAAAATGTTACATAAAGTAGGTTGGTTTGTGTAAAATGTTTAATGAACACGAGCAACAACAAGTCAACAACGCAACGATTTCCTGGTCAGTCTGAAAACGGCTTTTTAGTCCATGTAGAACTTATTTTCTGTTGAGCTCGTCTGCTCCATGTACAACAGAAACAAGACGGCGGCGCGTACGGCAACTTCCGGAATAAGGTGAATACAGGTTAAGCTTCGTACTACATCTCCATGGAAACAAGCAGGGGGCGTACCCTAAATCAGAAAAGTATCATTGTGCACCTTTTAGAGCTCTCAACATACATATTGAAATAGTATAATTATAGTTTTGAAATATGAATAGTTGTATTTTTGCCTTTCTGAAACGCACCTTTTATTGCTGTCGACGATACTAAAGTGATACCAATAATTAGTTGCAAAGTGCACCTTATCTTGTTTTGCCAAAGCTATGCACGGCAGAGTTAAAGTAGTCGAAGATTGATAGTTCGACCGCGGGAACACATTTGAAAGTCTAAACAGGTTCACGGGTCAAGCCACTGAAATCTGCTCGCTCTCGTTCGTATCTAGCTTTACTTAAAACGCACCTTCGTTCAAAAACGCCCCGACGTGGAGGTTAATCGTCAGCTCCTCTTATCTCTCCTCGACATGATTTATATGGAAATAAGTTTAGCGCTACAGGGAACGTTAGCATAAACAAACAGCTGAAACGCGGTGACATCCAACTGCCTTCCATCAAAAATTAGCATTGTCGTGCATCGAAAACAAAAACAACGCATGGGAATACTTATGTGACAATTTACTTTTTGGGAGAATTTTTGAGTGGATTTTTTGAAACGAGGAGCTACACTTGGTTTTGTTCACCCTTTAACCTTACGGAATTTGCATCGGATTAAAATCTATCAGAAATACGTTGACTTTGATCCTAATTTTACCTTGAAATGGAATGATTTTGGTTTTAAAATCGCTTGCTTACGGGGAAAAAAAGCAGAAATGGAACTGAATGAACAGCATGGATCCACTGCAGCCTCTCTCTCTGCACCATTAAAGGGCCAAGGAACTTCTTTTCTCCTGATAACACTTCTAGTAATAATCATACTAATAATAATAATAATAAGAGACTTATATCAATACAATAATATTTTAGTTTGTTTTTTTCTATTTAAAAACGACTGTGTTTGCTTCTTTTTGAGTTGCCTCTGATATTTCTGGCTTCTCGTTCTGCTCTTCCTGAATAATACACTTTAACTGGAAACTCTTATCTGTTTAATAAATGAGTGCAAGCGAAGTGAATGGGAATTAAGTGTCTATGGCTCCCTTCAGACATGATCCAAACAATAGGACGCTGTTTTATTCATTCACGGTTAAAAGTCCTATATTTTGGATTGTCCAGGCTATGATTCTATTGTAATGTATTCTTTTAATTCATTGTATCACTTCAGGCGAGACTCGGCAGGTGAATGGGGAAACATTTAATATTTAAAGAAATCAAATTGAATCTTCTCCCGTAGTTCACGCACATAAGAAGAAAATGTATTACAAGTTTTTCATTATGTAATCTTTTCATATGAGAATAAGGCATTTTATGTGTCAAAATGGCCAAAATGTCACATATTTGGGGCATTTTAACCTGAAAAAATGGACAGAGCCAGGTTTACATTTACATTTCTTGGTTCATTTTGTTAAAGTTTTGCCTCATTTTTTAGATTTAAAGCTTTAATAAATCTGGCTTAGAATTAGATATCAACAAATCCTTCTGTAGTTTGTACAGTTTGGTGTAGGAGCTACTTTAAGGCTGATCTTTAAGTCTCTGTGGGAGAAAAGTGCATTTTAAGAAAATGGCCTTTGAAGTTTAAATGTCTTATTTCATTTAAGTGGATTAAATGAAATAATAAAACATCTTTAGGTGCAGATTGGACAAGTTTGTTGTTTCCACATGAAAGTCTATATGTTGAGAATGGAAATTGGCTAAAAAAAAATGGAACTTTTGCATTTAGTGTCTTGCCTAAGGCGTTAAGGTGATTATTAATAAACTGTCAACATTTCATTTAAACATCAATTTTTAAAGTAATTAGTGAGAACAATGGGACAAAAAGTGGCGTTATAAACTAAACACACACTTATATTTCTTATAAAGTGTATTTATTTATTAACTAAGTCCACAATAGTGATTAATTGATAAATAGTCAGACTGCAGGCTTTTGAAACATTTGTACTCCTTAGCGCTGGTACTGCACGTAGATTCACTTGTACTATCTTAATAACATGAACAAGTAAAAACATCTCTTTCATGAAGTTTCTAAACACAAAGCGACACTTGAAAGCAGGAGTACTTCGATCTCCATGTTTGAGAAATCCTTGAGTAAAATTTATTCTGTCTCAAGAGCTGGAATGGTACTCATGGCGTTCCAGAATTTGTTCCTCCAAGTCCTTTAAAACTGCCTGACTTCATTCTTGTAACTTAGTACAGTTTCTTTTTTCCCATAATATATTGTAATAGCAGCACTTTGTGACAAAGTCAGACAGCTTTGAGGTTTCATAATCAGGGACTCAGATTTAAATTGCATATGACAAGTTAAACTATTTTCACTAATCACATTACAGTTGTACAATTGTATTGTACACTGGGGAAAAACTCGTCTAATTTAAACAATAGGACATTATTTGACAAATAAAAATAATGACAATAGCTTCATTTTGTTAAATTACTGTTTGAAGGGTGTTCCTTGTGCGTTTCTTTTCTTCACTTTACTGGTGTAAAACCATGATAAATATTTACCACGGGACAAACTAAATCATAATTAGAAAAACATAAAAACCTGACATATGCACTTTAAATCCACACATCTTTATCAGACTGACTTTAATCATTTAATTGCTGTAATTGTCTTTACTGTGTTCAGTTGAACTAGTTTTATCTTAGTTCAAATGGCTTCAGTAAACAGAGATATTGTGCCATCTTTTGCACTTTTGCATTTTAATCAGGAGGTGATTTGACTTTTTCTTATTATTCTACATGTAATAGCAAAGCTGTGCACACAAAGTTAGAAAAAGTCTGTATAATATCATACCTTTAAAGTGTGTATGACAGGTTTTATGATTTTCTAATTTTGACTTTATTCAGTGATTAATACCTTTTGTAAATATAAATTATACTTTTACACCAGTCAGGTCACTGTTTGTGGACGAAAGTTGAAAAATCTGTTAAAAATTACAATAAGTAAACAAACTGATGACATCACACTGGGGAGACAAAGGTTATAGCATCATTTACACAAAAGAAACTACTTTTTTGACCCTTTAAACATTGATTCAACAAAATAAAGGTGTTCACATGTATTTTTCTTTGTCAAATAAAAAAGTCTGTGACATTAGAGGAGTTTTGCTGGTTTCTTGGTAATTTCCCAGTGTGATGTCATCATTTACAACCAGGAAGTAAAATTACAAACCTAAATAAAATGGATAAACTGGGGTAAAATTTACAAAGAGTTTAGCAGAATTTGAAACATATTTATCTTACCTGCATTTTAGTTAAATGAGTGGTCCAACCTGTCAGAGGCCCTTTAAGTTGATCCTTTAACTGCAACGTTGTACGCCTTTCACTGTTAATTTAGTCAAAAAATGAAAAATATATATCAAAATTATCTTGAACCAAGCAAAAATAACCACTAAACCTATTGATTACACGCATTTAAACTAATTCAAACTACTCAAAACTGGATAAATGTTGTGAATTCATGTCATTATAACTGGTATATCACATGTCTGTGGGGAGCCATGTTACCGAAGATGTTTCTTGACGGTGAAGTGAAGTTGCCTTTTTCTCAATCTGGGACATTCATCTCAAAAGGGAAAATTTCACTGTAGTTTCATCATTTTTTAGCGTTTATTTTTGTACTTGGGAACAGACGGCGGGCATGAGCTGAGGCTGTTGAATATACTCTGGTTATTATAATACCAAGATGAAGTAGAGTTATTAATATGCATGTTTGATCAAGACGACTTTAACTACAACACACACACGGCACAAAGCGACGAGGTGGGCAGCCGCTGGGACACTGCAACCCGACATTTTCTATCATTTAACATGGATTTTAAGTCAAATTTTGATACACGGGTGGCCAAAATGTAAAATATCGGAACAATATTATGTCAAATCAACAGAAATGTGTTAAAACAGGTCTTTAAAGTGTGACAAATGTGAAATTTCTGTAAAAAATTACCCACACAAATGCAGAAATATCACCTTATATCTGTATTTGAAAGCTTACAACATAACTTTTTATTTTAATCTGCTCTTTTTTTGGCATTTTATACACTCAGTATTCAAATTTAACATAAAACATTCACTATATTATCTTTATTTTGCCGAACTCTAAACAGCACTTTATAAAATCTGAGAAATTCTTCCAAAAATCTGTGAAGCCTGAAGATAAATTTCAAATATTTTCTAGACTTTGGACCATTCAAACGATAGCGTAGTGTCTTCTTAATTGCTATGGCAACAGTCCCATTTCCTCATCACACTGAAAACCCAAGGATAGGACCTTTAATGTAATAAAAGTCCAATCTAAACGAGAAATACATTGTGCTGTGGCGTTTTGAGCTTTTAATCATGTTATAATCTTCGTCCTCATCAAAAACCTCGTAATCCATCCTTCGTTAGACTTTTCATTTGCTCCACTGGCAACTTTGATTCTATACGATTGTTGTTGTTTTTTTTCGCTTAAACAACTGTTCTAGTGCCTGCTCAGTTAAGATGTGCAGCTGTAAAAACGAAGAAAAAAAAAACAGTGGTGAAGAAATAGAGTTTGTACAGATACAGGAGCAAAAATACATAACATACATCACCTGTAATGAAATACCTTTTTAAAAATGTACAATGTAAAATGTAGAAGTAAAAGTATGTAAAAGTATTTCATGCAGATTTTGAGAACAAGTAAAGCATAAATTTGAATGATCTTGACAAAGAATTGTGCTGAAATTGAGTCATCAGAAGTGACTGAATTGATTTCTTAGCTCTCCTTGTCACAATTAAAATGAGTCAAAATGCTATCTACTCTCTAATACTAATTTAACTTTCAGTCTAATTACAAAATATAGTGGTCCAGATATCTGCTCTCAAATGTAAAAGTGACTGTATCCACTATAAATATGTATAAATATAAGTATGTAAAGTAAAGTACACATAGCTAAAAAAATGTCCTTAAAGGTGCTGTACTTGATTTTGTCTTGAAAACATAAAAAACAGAACTAGTCCATTTCAAAGTCTCGACATGTGTTACTCATTTACCTAATGCCTTCAGCGCATCCTAATTATTCACCGCGATGAGTTTACAAGCACTTTTCACAACTTTAAAAGACCAGATTTGACGGGTTTTGCTGTCACGCTCAAGCTAACAACAACTAGCATGCTAGCAATGCATTTCCTGCTTCTCAAAGATTAAAATACTCCATAATTAGATAGACGGCGCACATCACTCGCATTTTCACTGAAGTAGCTACTTTTACAATACATCTGTACAACAATTTTCTATTATTACATGAAAAAATTGGGTACAGCCCCTTTAAGTACAGCAATTTTACTGGTGTACGTTTCTTTCCAGCACTTCAAATTATACATTATATAAAAAAAGTTCTTAAAGATGAGTAAAATACCTTCACTTTTAAAAATTATTATTATTATCCCTCCAGTGGCACGTCAGGGGTCTTTATCTGCCCGCCATCCTCCCATTTCAAAATGTTAACCGTAACCTTGGCGACCCGGCGCTCTCCCGTCGTCTCCGTGGCGACTCGGCGCTTCCCCGTCTCCGTGGCGACCCTGTTCCGGGCTCAGCGTCCTGTGTAATCAGGCTCCTCCGGGACCAGATGGCAGAACTTCCCATGGAACGTTGAAATGGTGAGAATGTGTGGAATCGGGTTGCGCTTACGTCAAAGAAATGTGACGGTAAAACGGCCCACACGGAGGGAAATGAATGCAAATTATTCTACAAGATAATCTAAAATATTCCTTTAGTAAAAGCACAGATGGAAAGGAACGATTGACACAAAATATTGACTATGCAAAATGGATAAAGTCTGGAATACTCATGGGTTTCAGTTTCCTTTTTACAGGTGCAGTTTTGAGTACTTTTCACATAATGACATTTTTATCATGATTTAAGACCGAAAATTGGCGATAATAGACGATATAAATGGCTTAAATACTAAATACTTAACAACTGCACCAATATTTGACTTGTTTAAAGGTTTTTTACCCATTTTCTTCTTCATGTAAGAAAGTAAAATCAGTTCTCAGCCCAGATATGTTGCAAACGCATCTATTCGGGTCAAAATGTTACCGCTATGTGCTGTTTGCATGCAATTATAGAGCGTAGAACCTTTAAGGATGTTTAATATGTGTCCAGTTATTATAATTTTGCTTCCACTGCTCGCCTCATTGACTTTTAATGCGTCTCTAGCCGTCAGCGTTCGCAATTGGCCGCGATATTAGATTCACTTCACAACTGTATGAGGAAAATCTGCTGCAGTGAACGTGGAATTATGTCTCAATGATCCAGATTTCACATTGTCCCAAAAGCAAATAACGACATATGATGAACGATATGGCCCTGCTCTAGTTTTCACCATTCAAAAGATGTACTATTTTGATTGGAATTGCTATGGCAACAGTGCTAATTTGTCTTCACTCTGAAACCCACTGGACGCTCTTTAATGGACTCACAGCAGCATCAGTGTTAGCGTCAGTACTTCCTGTCTAATTCTATCTCTCTGGGGTTTTCTCTGGGTTAGTCTAAAATGAATAAATACTATAATATCAGGCAGTGACCAGTGAGCTGCAGGTGGATGTGTCTGAAACGTCTAAAATACTTTACAAATTAGATACATACTTCACCAAACGGCTCTTGTGTGTTCATAAAAGGACGTGTTTGTGTCTCAATGCTAACGCTAACGATTAACTTAGCTGTGCACAGTTGTTTCGGCTCCTGGGCTTTTTCCCAAACACGTGCAAATGTATATATTATTGGTTATATTTCTCTCCATGGGTTTCAGAATGATGAGAAATTAGGACCGTTGCCATGGCAAGTAAATATTAAAAACTAAATATATCTTTTGAAAAAGTCCTCAAAGTGTTGCACATTCATGGGTTTCAGCTTCATTTAAAGGACTTTTACCATCCAAACTATAGGATATTTTATTTTAAATTATTAACAGTCCTTATTTTTCATAATTCAGAAGCCCATGGACAAATGAAAGCTGAACACAAACAGATATTTAGTTGTTTTCATAACACATTATATCTGCGTTCACACTTGTCTCTGGTCCTAGTTCAGTCCTGGTCTAGTCCGGGTTTAGTTTTCAGTTAAATCCCAATTTTTCGTTTGTGAACACTAAATTCATCAGTATTTCTCAAACTTTCATTACGTGAGCTCCTATTCGGTGATTTGCTGATTCTTCTACAATTCAAATAAATGCCGAATTTAGTCAATTTAACCTACATTTTGTCTTCATTTGGGTTTTTCCTTCTATACTTGGGGCGACAGTGTCTACAGCAAGTGCATAGACTCATATTTTATACATTTTAGTCCTGGAACAGCTTAGTTAAAGACCTGGTTTGAATCTGGTTGCACTCTAAAATATTTTCTTACAGGTGAAGCTTGGTTTGAAAAGCTTTGGTGTTCGATAAGTGTAGCATTTGCAACCGTTCAGATTTGTGTTGTGACCCATTTTGCCGCTCCATTACGTCTCCGATTGTTCCGATACATTGAGCCGGTGGCGTTCTGCCGTGGAGCCCGTGTTTGGTCGTCCGTCAGGCTGATTGGAGCGTGTATTGGCAGTTCTTTGTCCCCCGGGTGCTTTTTAACCCTCTACGACCTCCGCTGTGGGCCTCCGTTCAAACGCGCAGACATCGATTTGTGTGAAAGCTGCGAAATTAGAAGGAGCTCAAAACAAAACGATAATCCAAAGCGCAGTTAAATCTGTTCAGAGTTCCCTTAGACCGTGAATTCTAATCATAATCTGGACCGTACAAACTCAAAAATATATAGTAACAGACCTTTTTATAACAGAGATAGCGACAATATTAAATCACAATGTCAAAAAAGAATAAACTGTTCTGGATTTTCATCACTATTACACTTTATTCATAAATATTCTCTGTCTAGACGCCTTCAGTCGGCATATTTCGACACTTATTTGGGCGATAATGTATTTTAAAAGTCCCAAAACACAATAGAAATAATAATTTGACATCATTTGAACACTAAAATAATTGTTGTTACGGTGATTATTAATAAAATAAGCGTTTATTTTACCTATTTTCTAGTATTTTGGACTAGTTTTGATATAATTTTAGATTGCAATCAAACACTATATTGAAAAAGAGGTGTGATATATATCTAAATACTTATAATATTGCAATTATTGTTATGGAGATTGAATATTGAGTATTTTGTCTTAATCAAAAGTATTAAAAATGGCTTCAAACAGACCGAAATATCTTGTGTAATCTCCCAAACACGGATATAAAGTGATATTTCTGCACTTTTGTGGTTAATGTTATGGTCCAGTCACATTTTGTACTGAATACTTTCCACAAGATAATGCAAAAACTGATTATTATGTGTATTTTTGTCAATTTCGCCTAAAAAAAAGTAAAATATCAACCAAGAAAAACAATCTACATTAGTTTTATCACACTTTTGTTGGAGCCTTAAGATCACAATTCTGCCAGTTTTATTTAAAATGTAACTTAACGATATCTTCTTCTTCTTCTGAGAGTTCACGCTTCACTCTGATTGGTTGAATCCACCTGTCACTCACACAGAGCAATGACAGAGGCTGACAAAAAAAAAAGGCCGTTGCATTAAACAGAAAATCATGGCAAATCACAAAATAATTGAATATCATGACGCAATCTAACCTTATCTACACCTAGCATTAAACTGAATCCTGATTATTTCTTTTATTTTGCTCTTTATTTCCAGTGTAGAGCAGTAAAGCCGGTGTATGGAAAGGAAAGGAAGTGTGCGTTTGGCGAAGGGAGAGTTCTGCTGGAAGTAAATGAAATGCTATCGACGTTGTTTTCCTCCGGGGCCCATAAAAGACACATCAACTTTCAAGTCTATCCAGGATATTTAGTCGCTCCAGTGGGAATTGTCATGAGCGGAGCGGTGGGAGCGCAGCTAAAGACCGCCCTACTGTGAAAGAACGCTTACCGTATAGAACTCGAACAACAAAAAGCAACTGCGAAATCTATGTTCGGCGGCAGTGCAAAATGTCTATTGAGATGCATTAGCCACACAATTTTAAAAAGTTAACGAAAGAGTGATGGGAAAACTCTATAAGCCAACATTTGTCACCTTATAATGTCACAATACTTTTAAATTAATGTTAAACGTAGTAACATTAGGCTAAAATACTCTGTGACAACACAATCCAGAGCTGTATGGAGGCTTTAAAGGTGCTGTTCCTTGATTTTTTTTTTAATTCTAGTTTTGAAACATGAAAAACAGAACTTTACATCAGTCACATGTATTGCTCGCTTTCATAATGCAGTCCCAGAATCTTAAATATTCACTGCAATGAGTTTATATAAGCACTTTTCACGCGTTTCCCTTTAAAGCTAACAAACATTAGCATGCTAACGTCACATGTCCTGCTTCTCGTAGAATAAAACGCTCCATAAATTGATGCAGAGAAAGCGATGTGGTCTCATTTCCACCCGAATAGATGCTTTTACATTAGATCTGTGCTGGAGAAACACAGAAAATTGGATACATGAACTAGTTTTGTTTTTCATGTTTCAAAGGTAAAAATCAGGCACAGCACCTTTAACTATTCGCATTTTCGTGTAGTTTATGTGAGAAAAATAACTCCCGGACTTAGTTTGCCGTGAGTGGAGTGCAGCAGTGTGTAACGAGCTAAAACACAACGATGACTAATGTTAAAGTTGCCCTGCTGTCTAGTTCAAATAATTTAACGATGCATTCTAGGCGACTAGTAACTGCGCTTTTCTGATCTCCGACTTGAATAAATGCCGTGCTCAAACTGGTCATTCCTTCTTGTGAACCTGGGAGCAGGTCGATGGACTCCAACTTCACACACGAGATCAACTGTGACGCGTTACAACAAGAATAATAACCACAAATAGTACTTTTGAGAATTCGACCAGCACATACACGACGTAAATGTTAGTTCAAGTTAAATATTCTGATATTTAACATATTTCAATGGATGTATTTAGCCGTTACATTTCTTTAGCCACGAGTTAATTCAGTTGTAATGCTTTGAAATCGGAACTTTCCACTGGGAAATGGCTGCTTCGTATTAGCCTGGAGCTCGGCATAAATACTGAAATGTTCCGTAATGTGTTAAATTAAGTGGTTTTGAGTTTAAAAACACGGAGGAGCTTCGTTGTTTACCACTTGCAGATAAAATAAATGTGCATGGTTATAAAATGCACAATAAATACATGGAAACTATTATAAATTATGAAAGGCTCTATTATTCTACTTCAATCTGGTTTATTACAATAACTTTCGGACGTTTGGATGAACAATTAGCACCGTTGCCATAGCAATGAACACTTCAAAAAGATGTCTTTTGGATGGTAAACAGTCCTAAAAATGTCACCAAAACAGGAAGTTAAAAGCCATGAATATCTTAGAATAAGGTAAACATGGAAAACTAAATCATCTGAGCCATGATTGTTGCACGCATAAAGACTCCACTTGCATTTAAAATCAGGCTAAAAACAATAGCTGTAATTGAAGTTTAAAATGTTTGGTGCAAGAACGGACAAAACATGATTCATAACTGCAGGATTAGCGTCGCAAACATGTCGTAAACAAACAAATCTATTTCTTTTTTGTCATTTTCTAAGCGTAGTTGATCTATACTGACACACATTTCTTGTTTTTGTTGTTGTGTTGTTGTCGTTCCGGGGGCTGCCCATCAGTTTGACCTAAACACTCTCACACACACAGCATCCTTCAGGTTCCCTTCTGGTTTAAAAAGGGATTTTGAGCTTTAAATAATCAAATAAAGTATATCCATTTTTACTCGACTCCTTTTTTGATTTTGGATTTCCACAGGGATGAATGTTTGACTCGACTGTGTTCTTTTTCTAGAAGCGAACGGTTAGCGCACGCTGTGAACTCTTTAATAAAGGCATCCTTAGAAAAAAACGTTTGCTCTGAGTTATTTTTTATGAATAATATTTGTTTTTACATAGATTGACATATCGTTTTACCATATTATGCATTATTTACAGTATTTTAACTGCTTTTGTACGCCACGATTTTTCACTTTTGTATAATCAGAATCGGGAAAAGCTTTATTCCCGTTATCAGTGAAAAAAAAATCACAGACTTGGACTTTTTTTGGTCGTGATGGTGAATATGACACAACTAGAGGGCGCCCTGCTGACAGTGTGTGCTTATTTATTTATTTGAAGGTGAGACACTGCAGGGGAATAGAAAAAAATCGTACATTTAAAGATATTATTTTGAAACTTATTCTGTAGTTTACTCACTGAAATGTATATTTAAAAAAAATCATGTCATGTTTTCAGTGACTTTTTTTTCATGGATAGGCTCCAGTCACCCGCGACCCCTAACGGGAATAAGCGGTAGAAAATGAATGAATGAATGTCATGTTTTCATGTAGAAATACAGCACTGTAAGTGTAAAAACAGCCAAAACTGCACATTTTTATGACATTTAAATCTGAAAAATTGACTTAACAAGGTTTAAATTTGTTTGTTAATTCCGTTGACATATCAAATCAAATCAATTTATTTTTATAATGCCCAAAATCACAACAACAGTTGCCTCGATGGGCCACAGGTAAAAGCAGTTCAGATAACTGTCCCAGAATGCCCCTGTCCTTTGACCCTCCTTCGCGGCGAGGAAAAACTACAAAAAACCCCATGGGAAAAAGTAGAAACCTCGGGGAGAACCACAGTGAAGGAGAGATCCTACTCCCACGGACGGACAGGACATATTAGTTACAAAGAAATGTACAAAGTGGATTTTGGATTTCTTTGTTTTCGAGTGAACTAGATCTGACTGAAAAATTCGCCTAAAAATTCAAATTTCACCTAATTTTTTTTAGACATATATAATAAATCAGGCTTAGAATTAGATATGAATAAATCCTTCTGTACATTCTGTCAAAATCTCATTCAGTCCCAGACTATAAAGTTTGGTGTAGGATCTTTATGTCTCGAGGGAGAAAAATACATTTTAAGAAAACTGCCTTTGAAGGTACAATGTCCCAGAGAAATCTATGGATGAAATGGATTAAATTAAGTAATAAAACATCTTTAAGTAGCAGATTGAAAAAATGTGTTGTTTCCACACGAAAGTCTAAATGTTGAGAGCAAACTGACCAAAAAAAGTAAAAAAAAAAGAAAGAAAAAAACAATAATTTGCCTGCAGTGATTGAACTAAGTGTAAAATAGAAAAGCTTTAATCATAAAAGTTGTATTATAATAACAACTACAATGCACAATATTGAAACTATAATATTTTCCAGGTATTATTATGAAATATTTACGAAAAAACATCTACAAAACATTTCCAAATCTCTGTATAACACTTTTTATTCAAATTTGAGTCATTTTTACTTAACTTTTTGCTTTGTAACAACCCAATAAATGCAGATGAGTTAAACCAACTCAAAACAAGATGAACAAAGCTCTTTTAACTCCAGCCTTCTCTTTTTGCAGCAGATAAACAGCGCTGGTACTGATGCTGCTTTTGTGCGCCGCTGCCAGGAAACTTACATAACACCCTCTTGAATCTGACCTTGAAATCCTCGCTCCGATTCCCGCCCCTGTCAGCGAGACCATGAATGTAAAACTCCTTTCCTCAAGTCACTCGGAGAAGTGCGCGGCCCAGTTATTTTTAGCCCAAGTTGAAGATTTAATTGACACCAGCCGCTAGCTAGCTCCTCGTCTCCTCCGAAAACCGAACAAGATGGAGACGTGGAGATCTGAGGGAACAGGCGCCGAAATCAGGTCGGATTTCGCGGCGGCTTCTTAAGTTGGCAAAATATCAAATGGAGGAACAACACAGCGAGGTTTGGGAGACGTTCTTCCAGCTCAGGAACGTAGTCTACTTTAACAAGTTTGTGCTTTCAGATGTTACGGTCTTCTTCTCTCGGCTAACTTTGGCTCAGAGACTTGCCAGGAACAGCAGCCGACATGAGCCAAAAGCAGAGGCGGAGCTAGAAAACAGGGGGCCCAAGGCACATTAAAGGGCCTCTGACAGGTCGGACTACTCGTTGAACTAAAATGCAGTTAAGATCGTTTTGGATTCTGCTTAAATCTTTACAAATTATACCTCAGTTTAGACATTTTTCTTTTAGGTTTTTAATTTTACTTCCTGGTTGTAAATGATGACATCACAGTGGGAAATGACCAAGAAACCATCCTGTACAGAGCGACAAAACCTCCTTTAATGTCACAGATTTTTTTTTTTTCGACAAAGAAAATTTTTAATCAATGTTTAAAGTGTCAAAAAAAAGGAGTTTATTTTGTGTAAATTATGCATAACCTTTGGCGTCCTATGATGTCATCCGTTTGTTTTCTATAATTTTCAACAGATTTTTCCACTTTTCTCCACAATCAGCGACCTGATTGGTGTAAAACTATAATTTATATTTACGAGAGGTATTAAAACACTGAATAAAGTCAAAATTGTAAAATGATTCAAAACTTTGATGCACACTTTAAGAACAGGTTCCTCGTCATCAGGTGGGATTTTCTACAACTTTTCTTGAATTGTTCTTGTAGGAAGCTTGTTTTTGTTGTTGTTTTTTAACGTGTGGTGGTTCATAATTTTGGGGTCCTTCCTCAGAAGAATATTTAAGAAATCAGACCATATTTTCCATTTGTGGCGCATTTTAAAGTGAGACGCTGCAGGTGAATAGGAAAAAAAATCTTAAAGAATCAGAAAACGGTTCATTGCCATTGTCAGTGATCAAAATTCACAAACATAGGAATTTGCTTCGGCGTAAGGTGCAACATAAAGCAATGAATAAAATGTAATAAAATATATAAAAGAGGCATGCATAAAATTAAGAATAAAATAGACTAAGATAGATAGACTAAAGACTATATACAGAAATGTACAGTGTGTTTAAAGATATCCATTTGACACTTCTGTAGTTTACTCACAGAAATGGAAGAAAAAATATGTTGCCAGTGTTTTTATCATGTCATGTTTTCATGTAGAAATAAGGCCTTTTATGCTTCCTCTCTCTCTCCCCCCTCTCTATCTCTCCCTTCCTCTCTATCTCTCCCTTCCTCTCCCTCCCTCTCTCACGCCCTCCCCCCTCTCTCTCTCCTCTCTCTCTCTCCCCCTTCTCTATCTCTCCCTTCCTCTCTCTCCCTCTCTCATGCCCCCTCTCTCTCCCCTCTCTATGTCTCTCCCCTCTCTCTCTCCCTCTCTCTCTCTCCCCCTTCTCTATCTCTCCCTTCCTCTCTCTCCCTCTCTCATGCCCCCTCTCTCTCCCCCCTCTCTATGTCTCCCTTCCTCTCCCTCTCTCTCACCCTCTCTCTCTCTCTCCCCTCTATCTCTCCTTCCTCTCCCTCCCTCTCTCACGCCCTCCCCCCTCTCTCTCTCCCTCTCTCTCTCTCCCCCTTCTCTATCTCTCCCTTCCTCTCTCTCCCTCTCTCATGCCCCCTCTCTCTCCCCCCTCTCTATGTCTCCCTTCCTCTCCCTCTCTCTCACCCTCTCTCTCTCTCTCTCTCCCCTCTATCTCTCCTTCCTCTCCCTCCCTCTCTCACACACCCCCTCTCTCTCTCCCTCTCTCTCTCCCTCCCCTCTCGCTCTCTCTCTCTATCTCTCCCTTCCTCTCCATCCCTCTCCCCCCTTTCTCTCTTCCTCTCTCTCCCTCTCTCTCCCCCTCTCTCTCTCCCCTCCCTCTCTCTCTCTCCCCTCTCTCTCTCTCTCCCCTTCCTCTCTCTCTCTCTCCCTCCCTCTCTCTCTCTCTCTCCCCTCTATCTCTCCCTCCTCCTCTCTCTCCCTCTCCCTCTCTCCATCTCTCTCTCTCTCCCCCCTCTCTCTCTCTCCCCCTCTCCCTCTCTCCCCTCTCTCTCTCTCTCTCACGCCCTCCTCCCTCTCCCCTCCCTCTCTCTCTCTCTCTCCCTCTCTCCCCTCTCTCTCTCTCTCCCCTCCCTCTCTCTCTCTCTCTCCCCTCTCTCTCCCCTCTCTCTCTCTCTCTCTCCCCTCCCCCTCTCTCTCTCCCTCTCTCTCTCTCCCTCTCCCCTCTCTCCCTCTCTCTCCTCCCTCTCTCCTCCTCCCTCTCTCTCCCCTCTCTATCTCTCTCCCCTCTCTCCCTCTCTCTCCCTCTCTCTCTCCCCTCTCTCTCCCTCTCTCTCTCTCCCCTCTCCCCCCCTCTCTCTCCCCCCCCCTCTCTCTCTCCCTCTCTCTCTCTCTCCCCCCTCGCTCTCTCCCTCTCTCTCTCTCTCTCTCCCCCTCCCTCTCTCTCTCCCTCTCTCTCTCTCTCTCTCTCTCTCTCCCTCTCTCCCTCTCTCTCTCTCTCTCCCCTCTCTCTCTCCCCCCTCACTCCCCTCTCTCTCTCCCCCCCTTTCTCTCTCTCTCCCCTCTCTCTCTCTCCACCTCCCTCTTTCTCTCTCTCCCTCCCTCTCTCTCCCTCTCTATCTCTCCCTTCCTCTCTCCCTCTCTCCCCCCTCTCTCTCTCCCTCCCTCTCTCCCTCCCTCTCCCCCTCTCTCTCCCATCTTCCTCTCTCTCTCCATCTCTCCCCCCTCTCTCTCTCTCTCTCCCTCCCTCTCCCTCTCTCCCCCTCTCCCCTCCCTCCCTCTCTCCCCCCTCCCTCTCCCTCTCTCTCTCTCTGAGTCGGAGGAGGACTGAGAACCATCAAAGCTCTCGGCCCACACAGAGCACCAGCCACAGCGATGACAAATGCAGGATAAAACCTACCGGCTGTAATACTTCTTTTTATTTCTGTTGTGCTGGACCTTTCAGATTAAACAAATCAGATCTGTCTCTCCTTCTTGATTAACGGCTTTCAGGTTATATAATGAAACGGGGCTTGTGCAGTGAATGTTGTTGTTACTTGATTATTGTGATTTTTGTGGTCACAATGTAATCAAAAAACCTCGACCATTGTAGAAGAAAAAAAAAAAAAAAACAATTTAAAATCTATCTAGAGGCTGTATACAACGCACACAATTTGCAAATGACATTGTTTCCTCCACAAACAAACTAAAGTATTATGTCCTTTTCTCCTAAAATAAGCCCAAATATAATCTGTTTTTTATGTTGACTTTACTAACTTCACTTTATCATTTTTTATTATTTTCATTCATAACGCTGGTCTCTTAAGGATGATGACGTATTAAGAGACGGAACAGAAAAAAGCAAAGAATCCTGTTTGATTATGGTGTCAATAATATGAAATAATACTTTTAAAATATCAATTATTATGAAAGAAACTATTCAAATGTCAATATTTGCTGTGGTTATTCTCTGGGACACACACCTATAACACACTACGGCATGACTTGTGACCATTTAAAGCCAGTATCTCTGAAGATTTCATGGCTTCTACTGTAAAAGGGGAGATGATTGAACAGAAGTTACACAGGGAGCACGGCTGTATGTGTCCTGCCCGGTGCAGTGGGTGGAGCATTTCATCTTGGAGGTGATTGACAGATTTTAGAGATGGTTGTAAATGTTCGTGACCAAACTGGGTGCACCCGACTCGACCCGTCTTCTCTTTCAGTGAGACCGCCGACCATCAGGACTACCACGTTTAGGGAAGGTGGAGCAGCCGTGTGGCCAATACACCCCACTGGATTGGGACGATGGGATTTGATGAGGGAAGATTTAAAAAAGTCATGGGAGAAGAAAGAGTCCAGGGGTGTCCAAACTTTTCTCATCGAGGGCCGCATATTGAAATATAGATCAAGCGGAGAGCCACAAATCAATCGTGAAACGTTCAAAAAAGCTGCATTTATCTGATGTTTTATCTACATTCAGTCCCAGAGCCTTAAAGTGCGTATGACAGGTTTTTATGTTTTTCTAATTTTGACTTTATTCAGTGTATTAATACTTGTTGTAAATATAAATTACAGTTTTACACCAATCAGGTCACTGTTTGTGGAGAAAAGTTGAAAAATGGGTTGAAAATTACAGGAAGTAAACAAACTGATGACATCACACTAGGGAGACAAAGGTTATGCGTAATTTACACAAAATAAACTACTTTTTTGACCTTTCAAATATCGATTCAACAACAACAAAAAAGTGCTTGTGTATTTTTCTTTGTCAAACTAAAAAATACGTGACATTAGATAAGTTTTAGCCCAGCGTACAGTGTGCTTTCCTGGTAATTTCCTAGTGTGATGTCATCATTTACAACCAGGAAGTAAAAATGAAAAAACTAAAGAAAATAGCTAAACTGGGTAGATATTGGTAAAGATTTTAGCAGAATTTGAAATATATTTATCTTATTTGCGTTTTAGTTAAATGAGTAGTCCAACCTGTCATAGGCCCTTTAATATCAGGTCTGTATTGCACCAAAATGTTAGTTATTCAGGTTAGAATTGTAGAAAATCTGTGCTGTAAATAGTACTTATCAGGACAGAGTGGGCCAGTTCACCAGGAAGCCTGAAGGCCAAGAAAAATTGGTCTGAGGGCCGCATTTGGCCCCTGGGCCTGAGTTTGGGTAGATGCAGAGTACAGGTACAAGTCCGAAAAGACACACTGGGTAAACCTCCAGCCACAGAAATCCCACGGGTTGATCACTGCAAATATAAGAAATTTGATTTGACATGAAGATTGTTAGACCTCTCAGTTTTTCAGAACCAAATAATCATAATCATAATCATGATAAGAGCTCCCAGAATTGGACCGTCTTCATCTATTTTCTCTTGCAGTGGGGCCCGTGTAAGCCTCTTGCTCTGGGTCCCCAATACTCTGTCGACGGCCCTGACTGTGAAGATAAACAGATGATCTCATTCAGACGTCAAATAAAAAGTCGTGGACAATAAATACATGAAAATAGCCTATATTTTTACAAACACGGCACATTTTACATTAGTTCTTGTGTTGTTTGTACATTACAGTCGCAAAAAGTGCACATTTTGAAGTACTTTAGCCAAAGTGCTTCTAACAGTGACGCCTTATTCACTTCTATGACAGAGCTGGACCTTTCAGCTGTTCAGAATCAGAGCGTGTTGTCCATTTTGCATAAATACTTGGAATTTAACAAAAGCACTTTTATGTAACGTGTTTAAACATTTACAGGTGAATGAAGTGACCCACTGAACTGCTTTATAGCGGCTACAATGGTTTACACAAAAGCCTGGCAATAAAAAGATCAGGAAAAACTGCATTATTGTGGATGCAAATGTGAATTAATGTTTCATCTTTTCTTTGATGGGGGGATTTTTTTACGGCACGTAAATAAATGAAAACATGAAGGATGAAATGGCAAATTAAAGAGTGAAAAATACTTTTATGTCTACAACTTGTTCTTATGTGAACCTAAGCTATTTTTAAGTGGGGCAATGATTTCTACACGAGGACACAGCGCCCTCTGCTGGTCAAAAGGAAGATTTACATCGTTTTTATGGCAAAAATGCAGAGTCTGTATCTGTCCAGTTTCTGAAGAAATTCAAAAGTATCTTCCGTAAGAAGCTGCGGCCTCAGACCTAATCCTGATGATTTCAGATAAAGAGCCTACTATTTTACCGTTTAGTAATTAAAGCGAGGTGGGTCGACTGGAGTGACCTTTTTTGAAGATAAAATTCTATTTAGAGTAGTTTTGGACAAGAAATATTCAAGAGTTACCACTTCACATTGACTCAGTTTATTGGTAAAGGGCAATAGAATAAAAAGGCACTTAAATACTGATTGACCAGTGAAAAGATACGGTCACCGCGTCTTTACCAGTGGTCACTGGTATTTAAGTGACTTTTTATTCTATTGCCCTTTACCAATAAACTGAGTCAATGTGAAGTGGTAACTCTTGAATATTTCTTGTCCAGACTGACAGCAGCCTTATACAGAATGAAGTCATGTTTAAAAAACAAAACAGAGTGGGCTATAGGTAGGCTAACTGACTCATTTACCACTGGTAAATGACCTTTTAACATTGGTAAATGTCTGTTTATCATATTTATCACAGGTAAAGGATTGTTTACTCCTACTTTCTGTGTGTGTTTCTGATGTTTTTTGTTTTCTCATTTTTGTGTCTATCCTTTGAAAATACCAGATTGTGTGCTTTATTTAATATTTACTTCAAATTTGAAATCAGATGTTCTGTTACTTCACTTAAGTAGTAGTTTTACTCTTACTTTAGTCATTTCTTGGACCATTAAGTACTTTTACTAGACTTTTATCATTTGAAAGCTCCTTCTCTCTTAGGCTTCTTGAGTACAGTGAGTGTAAGTATAAGTAAGAATACAAGTAAATATTATTCATACAATGTTTGAAGAGTAACAGTGATCCTGAGCAAACAGCTATTTCTGATAACAGCCTATTTATACAATGAAGCAGCACAGGCCTATTCAGAAGAACAGCAATAATAAGCATAATCTGTCAGTCACGTGACCAGTCCCAGGTCTCATGACAACAACATGACGTCAACAACATGACGTCAAAGTTTAGAACTGGATGTCGTCATCCGGAGAATATAAAGGGAAATCCAGGTCAGAGACTGGCATTTAACTCAGAGACTCTGATCAGATCGGACGTGTTTCTAGGAGCTACAAACGCTGCAAAAATGGACAACGAGAACGACAACGGGAACGACAACGGGAACGACAACCGTCTGTTCTATGGGCCCCACCTTCTCCCTCCCCCGAACCGCGGAGATGGGCGTCTGGCCGATATGTATTTCAGCTACATAGCTTCGCTTCGGCGGCGACCAGAGGAGGACGAGGAGATACTTGGACACCACCCTCACCGGGTGATAACGCCGGAGCAAAGACGAGAAATGGACTTCCTTGGGCTCCACCCTGTCCTGAACCACGGGCAGGATCCGCCGGCACGAGAGGAACCGGCCCAGATACCTGTAGACCCCCTTCCCCGGGTCATAAGGCCGGAGCCAAGGCGCTCGCTGCGCCCGCGGGACCCCTACATGCTGCGCCCCAGAGCAGGGGCGGCGAGGGTGTTGAGGACACGGCGTCTCCCTCGGGGAGGTGCCCCGCGGTAACTCCCCCATACTGTCTCCGGCCCGACGCTGCAGGGGCCGGAGCGGGTCCCCAGTTTGTATTGACGGAGTATAAGGGCCAACTGGAAAGAAAATGCAGACATTACGAGAATAAAGTCGTAACATTTCGACATTAAACTCGTAATTGTATGACTTTTTCTGGCTTCGACTTTATTCTCATACATTTACGAGAATAAAAGTCGTAATATTACGAGAATAAAGTCGTAATATTACGAGATTAAAAGTCGTAATATGTATGAGAATAAAGTCGAAGCCACAAAAAGTCATACAATTACGAGTTTAATGTTGAAATTTTACGAGTTTATTCTTGTAATGTCCACATTTTTATTTTTTTCCCCCAAATGGCCCTTATACTCCGTCGTACCGTCATAAGGGGGCGCCAGACATAAAGGACAAACTGCAGCACATTGACACAGAGCAATAAAAAGTAAAAAAAATACTGTACCAAAAATACCAAAAGTTTTGTTTGGTTTGGTTCTCTTCCTGATGAGAGAAACTGAAAAAGTATATGGAGAATTTGTTTTTGTTCTAGAACCTTTTTGGTCTGAATTGCTTTATTTCCTCAGATTTTTTAAGTTTAAGACTTTTTAAAAAACTTTTTTTAAGGTGATGCAGAAGCCAATGACCTACTTTTTTGGTTATCTTTTTTCTTCAAGCTAATATATTAAATATTATATAAACTGGGTGCTTTAACTCAAATGGATCCAGATGCCCACATTGTACTCGGTGGAGGTTATAATGTTGTGCAGGACCAAGTAAAAGATCGTTGGCCTCCACTCTGTAAGAAAAGTGTCCGTAAAAAAACAGAAATCTTCAGCAGAAAATTACCTGCAACTTTTCTGTTTTTTTTCCGTTAAAGTTGGCACCGGTAAATTTACGGGAGATTTTCCATAAAACTGCTTCAACAGAAAAACAGAGCTTTCTGTAAATTATTGAGCCCCAAACGGAATATTCTGTAAAATAATTGAAGAACTTCTGTTAATCAAACAATTTTATTCATGGAAAAAACATCTTAACAGATGGAAATTGTAAATGAATGTGGAACACACAAAAGAATCAAAGTGAAATTGAGAATAAAGCCAACAAACAATGACACATGACACGTAAATGTGTGCTTTAAAGTCTGTCTGACAGGTTTATTTTAGATTTGACTAAACATTTTGCCTGTTTTTTTTCCAGTTTCCAGTTTGACAGTTTATGTTAAGTTTAAAATGTTACTTGCTGGTTGAACATGAGCACAACTATGACATAGAGGTCATTCCACAACGGTTACCAGAATATAAACAAGGGACATAAACATCCATAAACATTACACTATAATAAGGATTTGGCACCTGATAATGGCAATTATTCAGTAAAACTACTCATTTTTGTGCAATTTGTCTTTTCCTTTTTGATGGAGCTTTTTCATGGCATCACAGAGGGTCTATTTCCTGTATTTTAACTTTGATTTGTCAGTTTTTCTTCACAAACTGACACTTGGCTGATGTAAAACTATGATCAAAATTTACTACAGGGACTAAATCGAATGAACGAAAACAATGTTATCAAATAGAACAAGCTGTCATATAGACTCTTATCAATCCAGGTGATTTTGATGAAATTGTGTTCTGACCTCTTCAAATTAAAATGATTACCATTATTGAATCCTAAGGGTCATACAGACAAGTTTGGGTTTTTTTTGGAAGGTAACCCCCTAAAGTTTTACCCACAGTTGTCAGAATCACAGTAAATATGTTTTGTAAGGAGATATACACTTTGGAAAACACCCCAAAATGTGTGTGTTTTTTTTTTTTTTTTCCTTTTCGTGATTATAAGGGTGAAGAAAGCAGCAGAATGTAGCTGAGGCCTGAAACACATTATGTCTCAATGGGAAATCTTGTTGACTACTCATATTTCAAATCGGATTAGATTATCTGTAAAAATGAGCATTTACTACTCATTTTTATGCAAATATATTTAGGCGTTTTATAGAGGGACTTTGATTTATCCAAAACCTATCCAAATGGAGATGTTTGGAAAACGTATGGAAAAAATGCAGTAACTTTGGAATGCTTCAACCTACAGACATCAATGAGGGCTCTATAGAAAGCTTACATCAAGGAGATTCTTCAGCTGCACACTTTATAGCTGTAATTAGCAATGAACATGGATATTACCTCATAAAACAAAATATGAAACATGTATTTTTATATAAAAAGTAGTCAAAACAAGTGGTATGAATCAAAAAGATATGTATATTTATAATATTCAGTAAAATAACACTCATACAAACTTCATAGAAGGCAATCAGCTCATGAGACAAATCAACTCCACCCATGTACCTAAAGGAAAAACACAAGTATGTTAGAAATAAACAAGTATGAAATCAACACAGCTCAGAGTCACACTGCCCCCTTCTGGTTGGTCTGTGTTTGACACCGTCAGCTCAAGTTTCTTTTTTAAATATAGGAGGATCATGCACTGAGTCTACCTGTTACTCTCAGTTGTTTCTCAGGAGATTGTGTTTCCTCATTTGTCCCACATGAATACAAACCCTCATCAGATTTTAACACTGAATTAATTCTCAGGTATGCATTGATTAGAGTTTGCCTTAACAAATGATATGAGTCGTCTTTTATGAGTGATCCATCTTTGTAAAACTGCAGTGGCCTGTTCGTTTGATGGTCGAACTCAATTATACATTAAACAAAAACCTAAAGCAACAACAAGTTGTTCTTTTTAAATACCATATTGTTATAACAGGGACAAGGTCTTTTTCTGGAAACTGAATGTGGATTAATCAGTTATTGCCTTTTGCTGTATTCTACTTCAGACTGTACTTTGTTAATCATAATGTAGTGAGATTTACACAATGGTTTGAAGTTTGTCAAAACAACATAAGCTGAAAATTAATGAATTCAAGATTTCATACAGTATAGTTTACATGTTCATATTAAATAAATGTGATTACCTGCTGTCTGTTTGCAGACGACGACAAAAAACACTGAAATATAAACACAGAACAAACACAACAATGTCTCCTGTTGTAATCCAGGTCCAAACTATTTAATTGTGTAGTAAATGTTACTCACAGATGAAGTGCAGTGTCCAGAGCAGAGAGGCTCCCATCCTCACAGTCTGAACAGGCTCTGAGTCTCTTTTGATGAAGGTCACATTTGATGCACTTCATGATTTAACTGGACTGACTTTGACGTTGTGTTTCCTTCCTTTTCACACCTCACACACTGAAGCAGCATTTGACCAAACAAGGAAACAAGTACAACGCTGTAAAAATATCAGCTTCTACTTTGTTGTATTGAGGAGGTGGTTAATAAAACACATGCACAGATTTGTGAGTAAAACACTTCAATGACTTTTGTTCTGTTAAATTAAAGCTTAAAGTTCAGCAGAGAGCGATCATCAATGCACCGGATAAAGTCTCCAAATGTGTGACAGAACAACCTCAACCTGTGACTTTAAAAGAGTAAAAAGTCATCAATTAACACGTCATTGTTATTGCTTGTTTATCCAATCATTTTCCAGAGAAGTGCACACTTAAAATAGCATACCTGTATTTTCCTCTTGGTTTGTGCGTGTGATCGATCTCAACAACTTTATGCATCAATAAAACTCCATGCCAGTATTTTTGCTTGTATTTACTACAAGGAAATCTTTCAAAGTCAACATTTTTAGAGCATCTGCACAGTCAGCAAACAGGTTTATTACCAACAGTTGATATTCTAGTTGCAGCTGAGCATTAAATCTGTGAAGTATTGTCAATAGTTGAGTGAGCAGGGGTTTGGCTGTAGTTTTCTCATGATATTAAATGTCTGTGTGAGTGGACTGTGTGAAGTCTGTGGTGAAGCTGTGAACATTTACTCACAAACAAGAGGCTCACTCTGCCCTCAGCTTCCTCTTTGCTCCTCTCTGTGTCAGGCCTGTACTCCTTATTATTCTGTTTATCAACCAATGACTATTAAAGCCACACTGTGACACTTTTCCACTGGGACGTCCTGGAATGTTGCACAGTATGGCATTAAAGTTATAAAAAGGGGTCATTTTGTGGAACATTTGTGTCAAAGAATGAACTCATATACGTTTCACTGATGTTTGTTGGTGCAGAAAAGCCCAACAGGGGGCGGGAGTTAAAATGAGAACTTTCTATAAACAGGCTTTGTTTTGTAATGTGTTTTGTTCCTGAAATAAATAAAGACATTAATAAAACTTGAACATAATCCTCTGGCTCATCCTACTTTCCCTTCAACAAAATTCAAGATTTCAGTTCAACTGTCGCCTTCCATTATGAGGTCGTTCCACCAGTGGGACATCAGACTTTTTCTTAATTAATTTATTTTTTTCATTTATCCACCATCTGATAAAAAGCAAACAATCAAGCTTCTGGAGATGTTAAATATAAAAAGAAAGCTGTAACCCTTCTATTTCCAGTCAAATCAATCATTCTGGGATGACGCATCATCAGTTTGTTCTCCAAATTGAAAATGGGATGTTCCTCTGAGCAGAGCTTCTTCCCACTTCTAATGTGAGGAAATCACACATCAGAGGCCAAGAGTACAGAGTCTCAGCTTCACCAAGAGTGCAGCCAATAGTTTGTGCTCCAAAGGGTTCAGAAACAGGTTCAGGTTGAATTCAGGCTCATTTCAGGCAGACTGTGTTTTAGAAGAAACACGTTCATTGCTGTTCACAAGTTGTCTCTTTCTCCTCTTTGGGGAGGGCGACTGTTTCAGACACCTGGTTGTCATGTTTCATTGTTCACTTTCTAACCTTCTGTTGGTTGAATCAGTTTGTTTTTAAAAGCCCTCAAAGAACTGCTGTTGTGATTTTGGGCTCAACACAAAGAATTGGATTTGAGTCATTGTTATCAGCTGTTTATTGACGAGTAAAATAATCAAGGCCTGGTTAATAAAATGTGCAGTTTCTCTTCTGTCTGTAATCTTTATTTTACAAAAACAAACATTATAGAGTGCATTAGACGTGTTTTAAGTGCTGTCATTGACAAATATGAGAAACACAAGCGAAAAGAAAACAGGAAGTTGACAATCAAACAATTAAATATGGCACTGGAAAATGAAATCAAGTATTTGGAAGATTATTTTAACATGTGCAAATGAAACAAAACTCTAACACGGGATATTCATGTTTTATTAACAACAACAAAAAAAACAATAAAAATATTAAAATAAAATAATACCTGCATGTAGCTGTGAGTTATTATATCAAAAGGTTGTGGTCAGTTTGTATAAAATCTTGTCCTGTGTTTTTAGTCGTCCAGTGAGCCTCTCTTTCATCACAGCTCAGATTGTACAGAACTATACAATGGAAAATCAACAAAAGCTACTTACTTGAATGAATTGTTTATGTATTTAAACCTCAAAATGTGTAATTCTTTCACTGATAATGAAAAAGTTGTAAAGTTAAATGCACCTGTGTGGTAAATTGCTGTAGTCTCCAGAAGGTTCATCTAAAAGTAAAACAAAAAAGTAATTTCAACTTTTTGAATCTATGAATAAAAAATGAAACTCAGCCATTTACCATTCCTGTTTCTTTGGTTTCTGATAGATTCGTACACACACATGTCGCCTAAAATGCAGGAAACAGTTTAATCACCGTAATTTTGTTGAACTTTTAACTTTTTGAGGTAACACTTTGAACTGACCGTGCAGAAGAGACGAGTACACAGGCTCCTGGTTGTCTTGGCCCTCTGCTCCTTCATCATTCTCTCTAAAATCAAAAGCTTTACAAAGTCTGCACTCTAATTATTACAATGTAAGAAGGATAAGACTGACCTGGAGGAGCTTTTGCCTGAAAAAGGAACAAAAAATAATAAAGTTGCTGGAGATAAAACAAGATAAATATATAAGATCAACAAGATCAAGAAGAAGAAGCAAAATCATGAGAGTCAAGTCTTTTCTGTTTGTAAATGGATTGTGGTTTTAGTGACTTCATAGCTTTAGCTGGATTGTGTTTTTTTCAATTAGCACTAAATAGTTCAGTAGACCATGAAAATAAGACTTTTTCACCTTTAGTTTTGGAGCAGCGCCACAGAAGCAGCAGCAGAATGAGTAAAAGCACTGCACACACAGCTCCAACCACCAACATCACAAGAAGAGAAGAGCGCTCTCCTTTAGACACAGGAACAGCTGTAACCAACACAGAGTGAGGGGCAGCTTTATATTTTCAGAACTATTGCATGATTGAATTACTTTTACTGACTTTGAACCGACATCCAGCTCTCTGCAGACGTCACAGTTTTTGGTGCTGATGGTTGCTTCATTTGTCCCTCACATTTATAAAAGCCTTCGTCAGACCTGGACACTGCAGAGATGTTGAACTCTGGTTCAGTCCCATTTTGAATTATTTTTCCATTTTTATAAAACTGGACAGAAGTAAAAGTCCCTGTCTTGAGTTGACAGCTGAGAGTCACAGACTGTCCCTCCTTCACTGCACGCACTGGGCTCATAAGGATGATGTCACCTGTGAAGTTAAACATGTCAAACACATAAAACATTTAAAAACACTCACAAGTGTTTATATCAAACCCACTGTGGACTGAGATGTTGACGGCGTTGCTCATTTCTCCTGATCCAGACTCACACCAAAACACTGCACTGGTTTTCTCACGGAAACGAAACTCACAATTAGATTGATCTTTCCTCCTGTGACTATCACACTGTGGTGTAGAGAGTGTGTTGTTAGAAAAGCTCCTATAGACTGTCCTGTCGGCCCCAGAGGAGTTGAACCCACAACTCAGAGTGATGACATCATCAGTGAAGTGCTGTGCTCTGTCAGGACGGACCGAGAGAGACACTGGAGACTCAGCATCTGAGGAGCACAAGAGAGTCAGGCTTTAGAGAGTCAGGCTTTAGAGAGTCAGGCTTTAGTGAGTCAGGCTTTAGTGAGTCAGGCTTTAGAGAGTCAGGCTTTAGTGAGTCAGGCTTTAGTGAGTCAGGCTTTAGTGAATCAGGCTTTAGTGAGTCAGGCTTTAGTGAGTCAGGCTTTAGAGAGTCAGGCTTTAGTGAGTCAGGCTTTAGAGAGTCAGGCTTTAGAGAGTCAGGCTTAAGAGAGTCAGGCTTTAGTGAGTCAAGCTTTAGAGAGTCAGGCTTTAGAGAGTCAGGCTTTAGTGAGTCGGGCTTTAGTGAGTCAGGCTTTAGTGAGTCGGGCTTTAGTGAGTCGGGCTTTAGTGATGTACCTCCAGACCAGACAAAGGAGGGGTCACTGTATTCAGAGTAGAAGGCAGGGTTTCCTCGTGCCGCTCGACACACAAACGCTGCTGAGTTGTTGAGGCCCTGGAGGCTGAAAGAGTCCTGTTTAGAGCCGGCACTGGCCCCTGGGAGCCGCTCATATGTGGAAGGCTCTGACTGAGGAACAGTCCTGTACCAGTGGAAGCTCCATCCTGCAGAGGGCGCTGTCACAGCACAACTCAGAGAGAGAGAGGCCCCAGGACTGAGCCAGGACAGGGACACTGACAGGACAGGACGAGGGGCCCCTGAGGAGTGGAGGTTATATTTAGATCATCACATACAATGTCTTTGTATCATATAAATATAAACGTACTGTTAGACACATTTAGTGTAATCGGGCGGCTCCACTCAGTGACTGTGAGGGGCAGGACTCCTCTGCAGCTGTAGGAGCCGCTGTCACTCACAGAAGCTTTTATTATGGTCATTTCACTTTGTCTGTGCTTCAGGCTCTGTCCAGATTTCCTCCATTCAAACGTCCACTCAGCGTCTGCTCTGTGTGCGCTGCAGGTGAGAGAGACCTGCTCTCCAGGGAACAGCAGAGGCCAGAGGGGCTCCACAGAGACAGAGGTGCTGGACCCTGGACAAACAGTAAAAGGATATCACCGTGTTCTGCACAAACACATGGAAGTATAAGAGACATGTTGAACTGACCAGTGGCTCTGAGCCTGAACTTGAGGCTGTGCTCAGTGAAGTAGGGAGGGTCTCCTCTGTGGGCTCTGCACTGATACTCTCCTCCCTCTGACACTGTGACCTGTGCCTCAGGTGAAGACTCTCTGAAGAGCTGCTCATTTCTGCTCCAGTCATATTTCCACCCAGAGGAAGATGGAGAGACAGAGCAGAGCAGCTCCACACTGCCCCCTGTCTGCACCGGTGAGGGTCCACTCACTGTGACCTTAGGTTTATCTGTAGAAACAGAATAACATCAAAACATGAACCTCATAAATAAAACACACTCTTTGTTCAGAGAAAGTGCACTCACTCCGTACAGAGACAGAGACACTTGTGCTCCACACAGTGGTGTGGTGTGGTCCTCTCTGGGCTCTGCAGCTGTAGGTTCCTCTGTCAGACTCAGTCACTCTGGAGACGGTGTATTCTCTGGATGTTTGATGAAGGTTCATTCTGTTCCTGCTCCAGTGATAGGTCCACTCTGTGTCTGCTCCCTCCACCTCACACCTGAGAGTCAGACTCTCTCCCACAAATACCTCAGGCCAGTTTGGAGTCAGAGACACTGTGTTGGGGACAGTGTAAAAAGATAAATATTGACAATCCATGAAGAGAAAGTCATGCTCGTTACAGGGTCAGAGAAATGGACTCACCTGTTTCTGTGACAGAGACTGGACGACTTTGAGGTGTGAGGATGAACTGTGTCTGTCCTCTGCAGCTGTATTCTCCTCCTCTGGAGACACTGATCCTCCTTTTATCCAATGATTCTGTTTGATAATATCCACCTCTGAACCATCTATATCCCCCTGTAAACCCCTCTATGTCACAGCTCAGAGTCACACTGCCCCCTACTGGGATAACTGAGGACACTGGTGTCACACGGACAGAGCGTTGTCTCTCTGCAAAGAAGGAAATTGTGAATCAAAAAAGAATAATAACTCCATGACTATAACCATGTAGTGGTTCAAAGTAGTTTTGTTCAAATCCAGACCTGTTACTGTGAGTCTCCATGTGTTTGACTGGACTTCCTCATTGATCCCACAGGAGTACTGACCCTCATCTGATTTGGACACTTCACTGATCTTCAATTCGACTGTTGTAGATTTGTGCTGAGGCTGATGTTGAACAGATCCATCTTTGAAGAAGAATAACTGTCTCTGATCAGGACCAGAACAAACCAGAGTCACTGAGTCTCTCTGATACACAGACTGGACTGGAGTCTGCAGCTTCACATTGGCTTCTGTGGAACAGACGACACATTTAGAAAGGACTTTTACATAGTATTATTATTGTTGGAAGATACAATAAATCTGCAGTGGTTTATATACATTTGCCAACATTTCAAATATTTTAATCCCCGTGCTCTCTTCATTTGCGCAATACACATTTGGTCAAAGAGAAATATATTTTTTCATATCAGGAAAAAGCGCTTACTGTATTTTAAAGAAAATTGTATGAAGTGTATGTTAGGTGAATGTTTGGACCATCCATTAAAGTTTCATAGCAAAGAAAAAAAATAATAAAACAAGAAATCAAGATGGGATCAAATCAAATGGACCCGAAGATAGGGAGGAATATAACAGCTACAGCAGTGTAAAGTAATTCATACATAATAAGAATATAAATTATTTTTAACCAGCCTGTGCTGCAGGCTTCATATCTTCTGCTCAAAGGCTGCAGTGAGGAACATTTTAGCAACAGCATCATTCTCCTGCTCCTTTGTAAAGTCAAAGTGAAATTACACTCACCCCGTACAGAGACAGAGACACTTGTGCTCCACACAGTGGTGTGGTGTGGTCCTCTCTGGGCTCTGCAGCTGTAGGTTCCTCTGTCAGACTCAGTCACTCTGGAGACGGTGTATTCTCTGGATGTTTGATGAAGGTTCATTCTGTTCCTGCTCCAGTGATAGGTCCACTCTGTGTCTGCTCCCTCCACCTCACACCTGAGAGTCAGACTCTCTCCCACAAATACCTCAGGCCAGTTTGGAGTCAGAGACACTGTGTTGGGGACAGTGTAAAAAGACAAATATTGACAATCCATGAGGAGACAGTCATGCTCGTCACAGGGTCAGAGAAATGGACTCACCTGTTTCTGTGACAGAGACTGGACGACTTTGAGGTGTGAGGATGAACTGTGTCTGTCCTCTGCAGCTGTATTCTCCTCCTCTGGAGACACTGATACTCTGTGAGGTTTTATCCAATGATTCTGTTTGATAATATTCACCTCTGAACCATCTATATCCCTCTGTAAACCCCTCTATGTCACAGCTCAGAGTCACACTGCCCCCTACTGGGATAACTGAGGACACTGGTGTCACACGGACAGAGCGTTGTCTCTCTGCAAAGAAGGAAATTGTGAGTCAAAAAAGAATATTAACTCTAAATCAGACCATGTTGTGGTTCAGAGTAGTTTTGTTCAAATCCAGACCTGTTACTGTGAGTCTCCATGTGTTTGACTGGACTTCCTCATTGATCCCACAGGAGTACTGACCCTCATCTGATTTTGACACTTCACTGATCTTCAATTCGACTGTTGTAGATTTGTGCTGAGGCTGATGTTGAACAGATCCATCTTTGAAGAAGAATAACTGTCTCTGATCAGGACCAGAACAAACCAGAGTCACTGAGTCTCTCTGATACACAGACTGGACTGGAGTCTGCAGCTTCACATTGGCTTCTGTGGAACAGACGACACATTTAGAAAGGACTTTTACATAGTATTATTATTGTTTTACATACATTTACCAACATTTCAAATATTTTAACCCTCGTGCTCTCTTCATTTGAGCAATGCACATTTGGTCAAAGAGTAATATATTTTTTCATATCAGGAAAAAGTGCTTATTGCATTTTAAAGAAAATTGCATAAATTGTATGTTAGGTGATGTTTTGGACCATCCATGAAAGTTTCATAGCAATGAAATAAAAATAAAACAAGAAATCTAGATGGGATCAAATGGACCCGAAGATAGGGAGGGATATAGCAGCTACAACATAGTGTAAAGTAATTCATACATAATAAGAATATAAATAATATTTAACCAGCCTGTGCTGCAGGCTTCATATCTTCTGCTCAAAAGCTGCAGTGAGGCACATTTTAGCAACAGCATCATTCTCCTGCTCCTTTGTAAAGTCAAAGTGAAATGACACTCACTTTAGTGAGTCAGGCTGTAGAGAGTCGGGTTTTAGTGAGTCGGGCTTTAGTGAGTCAGGCTTTAGAGAGTCAGGCTTTAGTGAGTCAGGCTTTAATGAGCCAGACTATAGTGATGTACCTCCAGTAAAAGGATATCACCGTGTTCTGCACAAACACATGGAAGTATAAGAGACATGTTGAACTGACCAAGTGCAATGAGCCTGAACTTGAGGCTGTGCTCAGTGAAGTAGGGAGGGTCTCCTCTGTGGGCTCTGCACTGATACTCTCCTCCCTCTGACACTGTGACCTGTGCCTCAGGTGAAGACTCTTTGAAGAGCTGCTCATTTCTGCTCCAGTCATATTTCCACCCAGAGGAAGATGGAGAGACAGAGCAGAGCAGCTCCACACTGCCCCCTGTCTGCACCTGTGAGGGTCCACTCACTGTGACCTTAGGTTTGTCTGTAGAAACAGAATTACATCAAAACATGAAGCTCATAAGTCAGTCCACCAAAGTTCATCATGTCTTCTTTAGGTTTATTTACAAATTGTTCTTCTTAAAGACACATAATGTTTCGGCTGCTTTACTGCGATTCTTCTTCAGAGGTTTTTGTCTCCAGCGTAGGTGGTGTGTCACAGCTGGTCCAAAAAGATTTGGACCTACTCTTACTTATGTGTCTTTAAGAAGAACAATTTGTGAACGAACCTCATAAATAAAACACACTCTTTGTTCAGAGAAGCTGCACTCACTCCGTACAGAGACAGAGACACTTGTGCTCCACACAGTGGTGTGGTGTGGTCCTCTCTGGGCTCTGCAGCTGTAGGTTCCTCTGTCAGACTCAGTCACTCTGGAGACGGTGTATTCTCTGGATGTTTGATGAAGGTTCATTCTGTTCCTGCTCCAGTGATAGGTCCACTCTGTGTCTGCTCCCTCCACCTCACACCTGAGAGTCAGACTCTCTCCCACAAATACCTCCCCCTGACTCACACTCACAGTCGGGGCTAAAAGATTCAAAGTAGAAAAGTATTAATATTGTTCAAATAATTGTTTGTGACAAAGAGATGATCTGTTTAAAATGTGAAAATATCAATTATAAATGTATTGTATTCTTTATATTCTCACTGCACTCACCAGTGTCTTCAACAATGACGTCATTACTTTGTCTTGTGGTCACATGATCATCCTGTCTTCTGCAGGAGTACTTTCCTCCACGAGAAACACTCACAGTTTTCTCATCGTCAACATTATTTATAAATTCAGGAGGGTCAGAATTAAGTCTAACAAAGTCAATTTTCCCATTCCAGCCCTCTACATCACAGCTCAGAGTCACACTGCCCACTTCTGGTTCGTCTGTGTTTGACACCGTCAGCTCAACTCTGCCGGTGTTTCCTGTTAGAACAAAAAAGGGGAATAAATAGATACAAAAGTGTGTTGTAGTTTCTTTTTTAAATATAGGAGGATCATGCACTGAGTCTACCTGTTACTCTCAGTTGTTTCTCAGGAGATCGTGTTTCCTCATTTGTCCCACATGAATACAAACCCTCATCAGATTTTAACACTGAATTAATTATCAGGTATGCATTGTTTTGAGTTTGCCTTAACAAATTATATGAGTCGTCTTTCATGAGTGATCCATCTTTGTAAAACTGCAGTGGCCTGTTTGTTTGATGGTCGAACTCAATTAAACATTAAACAAAAACCTAAAGCAACAACAAGTGGTTCTTTTAAATACCATATTGTTATAACAGGAACAAGGCCTTTTTCTGCAAATAGAATGAGGATTAATCAGTTATTGCCTTTTGCTGTATTCAACTTCAGACTGTACTTTGTTAATCATAATGTAGTGAGATTTACACAGTGATTTGAAGTTTGTCAAAAATTAGTCGAAAATTAATGAATTCAAGATTTCATACAGTATAGTTTACATGTTCTTATTAAATAAATGTGATTACCTGCTGTCTGTTTGCAGACGACGACAAAAAACACTGAAATATAAACAGAACAAACACAACAATGTCTCCTGTTGTAATCCAGGTCCAAACTATTTAATTGTGTAGTAAATGTTACTCACAGATGAAGTGCAGTGTCCAGAGCAGAGAGACTCCCATCCTCACAGTCTGAACAGGCTCTGAGTCTCTTTTGATGAAGGTCACATTTGATGCACTTCATGATTTAACTGGACTGACTTTGACGTTGTGTTTCCTTCCTTTTCACATCACACACCCTGAAGCAGAATTTGACCAAACAAGGAAACAAGTACAACGCTGTAAAAATATCAGCTTCTACTTTGTTGTATTGAGGAGGTGGTTAATAAAACACATGCACAGATTTGTGAGTAAAACACTTCAATGACTTTTGTTCTGTTAAATTAAAGCTTAAAGTTCAGCAGAGAGCGATCATCAATGCACCGGATAAAGTCTCCAAATGTGTGACAGAACAACCTCAACCTGTGACTTTAAAAGAGTAAAAAGTCATCAATTAACACGTCATTGTTATTGCTTGTTTATCCAATCATTTTCCAGAGAAGTGCACACTTAAAATAGCAGACCTGTATTTTCCTCTTGGTTTGTGCGTGTGATCGATCTCAACAATTTTATGCATCAATAAAACTCCATGCCAGTATTTTTGCTTGTATTTACTACAAGGAAATCTTTCAAAGTCAACATTTTTAGAGCATCTGCACAGTCAGCAAACAGCTTTATTACCTACAGTTGATATTCTAGTTGCAGCTGAGCATTAAATCTGTGAAGTATTGTCAATAGTTGAGTGAGCAGGGGTTTGGCTGTAGTTTTCTCATGATATTAAATGTCTGTGTGAGTGGACTGTGTGAAGTCTGTGGTGAAGCTGTGAACATTTACTCACAAACAAGAGGCTCACTCTGCCCTCAGCTTCCTCTTTGCTCCTCTCTGTGTCAGGCCTGTACTCCTTATTATTCTGTTTATCAACCAATGACTATTAAAGCCACACTGTGACACTTTTCCACTGGGACGTCCTGGAATGTTGCACAGTATGGCATTAAAGTTATAAAAAGGGGTCATTTTGTAGAACATTTGTGTCAAAGAATGAACTCATATACGTTTCACTGATGTTTGTTGGTGCAGAAAAGCCCAACAGGGGGCGGGAGGTAAAATGAGAACTTTCTGTAAACAGGCTTTGTTTTGTAATGTGTTTTGTTCCTGAAAAATAAAGACATTAATAAAACTTGAACATAATCCTCTGGCTCATCCTGCTTTCCCTTCAACAATATTCAAGATTTCAGTTCAACTGTAGCCTTCCATTATGAGGTCGTTCCACCAGTGGGACATCAGACTTTTTCTTAATTTTTTTTCTATTTTTATCCACCATCTGATAAAAAGCAAACAATCAAGCTTCTGGAGATGTTAAATATAAAAAGAAAGCTGTAACCCTTTTGTTTCCAGTCAAATCAATCATTCTGGGATGAAGCATCATCAGTTTGTTCTCCAAATTGACAATGGGATGTTCCTCTGAGCAGAGCTTCTTCCCACTTCTAATGTGAGGAAATCACACATCAGAGGCCAAGAGTCCAGAGTCTCAGCTTCACCAAGAGTGCAGCCAATAGTTTGTGCTCCAAAGGGTTCAGAAACAGGTTCAGGTTGAATTCAGGCTCATTTCAGGCAGACTGTGTTTTAGAAGAAACACGTTCATTGCTGTTCACAAGTTGTCTCTTTCTCCTCTTTGGGGAGGGCGACTGTTTCAGACGCCTGGTTGTCATGTTTCATTGTTCACTTTCTAACCTTCTGTTGGTTGAATCAGTTTGTTTTTAAAAGCCCTCAAAGAACTGCTGTTGTGATTTTGGGCTCAACACAAAGAATTGGATTTGAGTCATTGTTATCAGCTGTTTATTGACGAGTAAAATAATCAAGGCCTGGTTAATAAAATGAGCAGTTTCTCTTCTGTCTGTAATCTTTATTTTACAAAAACAAACATTATAGAGTTAGTTCCATATAAAACGTGCATTAGACGTGTTTTAAGTCATGAACAAATATGAGAAACACAAGCAAAAAGAAAACAGGAAGTTGACAATCAAACAATTAAATATGGCACTGGAAAATGAAATCAAGTGTATGGAAGATTATTTTAACATGTGCAAATTAAACAAAACTCTAACACAGGAGATTCATGTTTTATGAACAAAAATAATAATAATAATGATAATACAATACAAAAATAATACCTGCATGTAGCTGTGAGTTATTATATCAGAAGGTTGTGGTCAGTTTGTATAAAATCTTGTCCTGTGTTTTTAGTCGTCCAGTGAGCCTCTCTTTCATCACAGCTCAGATTGTACAGAACTATACAATGGAAAATCAACAAAAGCTACTTACTTGAATGAATTGTTTATGTATTTAAACCTCAAAATGTGTAATTCTTTCACTGATAATGAAAAAGTTGTAAAGTTAAATGCACCTGTGTGGTAAATTGCTGTAGTCTCCAGAAAGTTCATCTAAAAGTAAAACAAAAAAGTAAAAGTTTTTTGAATCTATGAATAAAAAATGAAAATCAGCCATTTACCATTCCTGTTTCTTGGGTTTTTGATAGATTCGTACACACAAATGTCGCCTAAAATGCAGGAAACAGTTTAATCACCGTAATTTTGTTGAACTTTTTTAACATTTTGAGGTAACACTTTGAACTGACCGTCCAGAAGAGACGAGTACACAGGCTCCTGGTTGTCTTGGCCCTCTGCTCCTTCATCATTCTCTCTAAAATCAAAAGCTTTACAAAGTCTGCACTCTAATTATTACAATGTAAGAAGGATAAGACTGACCTGGAGGAGCTTTTGCCTGAAAAAGGAACAAAAAATAATAAAGTTGCTGGAGATAAAACAAGATACATATATAAGATAAAGAAGATCAAGAAGAAGAAGCAAAATCATGAGAGTCAAGTCTTTTCTGTTTGTAAATGGATTGTGGTTTTAGTGGCTTCATAGCTTTAGGTGGATTGTGTTTTCTTTCAATTAGCACTAAATAGTTCAGTAGACCATGAAAATAAGACTTTTTCACCTTTAGTTTTGGAGCAGCGCCACAGAAGCAGCAGCAGAATGAGTAAAAGCACTGCACACACAGCTCCAACCACCAACATCACAAGAAGAGAAGAGCGCTCTCCTTTAGACACAGGAACAGCTGTAACCAACCACAGAGTGAGGGGCAGCTTTATATTTTCAGAACTATTGCATGATTGAATTACTTTTACTGACTTTGAACCGACATCCAGCTCTCTGCAGACGTCACAGTTTTTGGTGCTGATCGTTGCTTCATTTGTCCCTCACATTTATAAAAGCCTTCGTCAGACCTGGACACTGCAGAGATGTTGAACTCTGGTTCGGTCCCATTTTGAATTATTTTTCCATTTTTATAAAACTGGACAGAAGTAAAAGTCCCTGTCTTGAGTTGACAGCTGAGAGTCACAGACTGTCCCTCCTTCACTGCACGCACTGGGCTCATAAGGATGATGTCACCTGTGAAGTTAAACATGTCAAACACATAAAACATTTAAAAACACTCACAAGTGTTTATATCAAACCCACTGTGGACTGAGATGTTGACGGCGTTGCTCATTTCTCCTGATCCAGACTCACACCAAAACACTGCACTGGTTTTCTCACGGAAACGAAACTCACAATTAGATTGATCTTTCCTCCTCTGACTATAACATCGTAGTGTAGAGAGTCTGTTGTTAGAAAAGCTCCTATAGACTGTCCTGTCGGCCCCAGAGGAGTTGAACCCACAACTCAGAGTGATGACATCATCAGTGAAGTGCTGTGCTCTGTCAGGACGGACCGAGAGAGACACTGGAGACTCAGCATCTGAGGAGCACAAGAGAGTCAGGCTTTAGAGAGTCAGGCTTTAGTGAGTCAGGCTTTAGTGAGTCAGGCTTTAGAGAGTCAGGCTTTAGAGAGTCAGGCTTTAGTGAGTCAGGCTTTAGTGAGTCAGGCTTTAGAGAGTCAGGCTTTAGTGAGTCAGGCTTTAGAGAGTCAGGCTTTAGAGAGTCAGACTTTAGTGAGTCAGGCTTTGGTGAGTCAGGCTTAAAAAGCTAGGCTTTAGAGAGTCAGGCTTTAGTGAGTCAGGCTTAAAAAGCCAGGCTTTAGAGAGTCAGGCTTTAGTGAGTCAGGCTTTAATGAGTCAGGCTTTAGTGAGTCAGGCTTTAGTGAGTCGGGCTTTAGAGAGTCGGGCTTTAGAGAGTCAAGCTTTTATGAGTCAGGCTTTAATGAGTCAGGCTTTAATGAGTCAGGCTTTAGTGAGTCAGGCTTTAGAGAGTCGGGCTTTAGAGAGTCAGACTTTAGTGAGTCAGGCTTAAAAAGCCAGGCTTTAGAGAGTCAGGCTTTAGTGAGTCAGGCTTTAGAGAGTCAGGCTTTAGAGAGTCAGGCTTTAGAGAGTCAGGCTTTAGTGAGTCAGGCTTAAAAAGCCAGGCTTTAGAGAGTCAGGCTTTAGTGAGTCAGGCTTTAATGAGTCAGGCTTTAGTGAGTCAGGCTTTAATGAGTCAGGCTTTAGTGAGTCAGGTTTTAGAGAGTCGGGCTTTAGTGAGTCGGGCTTTAGTGAGTCGGGCTTTAGTGAGTCAGGCTTTAGTGAGTCAGGCTTTAGTGAGTCAGGCTTTAGTGATGTACCTCCAGACCAGACAAAGGAGGGGTCACTGTATTCAGAGTAGAAGGCAGGGTTTCCTCGTGCCGCTCGACACACAAACGCTGCTGAGTTGTTGAGGCCCTGGAGGCTGAAAGAGTCCTGTTTAGAGCCGGCACTGGCCCCTGGGAGCCGCTCATATGTGGAAGGCTCTGACTGAGGAACAGCCCTGTACCAGTGGAAGCTCCATCCTGCAGAGGGCGCTGTCACAGCACAACTCAGACAGACAGAGGCCCCAGGACTGAGCCAGGACAGGGACACTGACAGGACAGGACGAGGGGCCCCTGAGGAGTGGAGGTTATATTTAGATCATCACATACAATGTCTTTGTATCATATAAATATAAACGTACTGTTAGACACATTTAGTGTAATCGGGCGGCTCCACTCAGTGACTGTGAGGGGCAGGACTCCTCTGCAGCTGTAGGAGCCGCTGTCACTCACAGAAGCTTTTATTATGGTCATTTCACTTTGTCTGTGCTTCAGGCTCTGTCCAGATTTCCTCCATTCAAACGTCCACTCAGCGTCTGCTCTGTGTGCGCTGCAGGTGAGAGAGACCTGCTCTCCAGGGAACAGCAGAGGCCAGAGGGGCTCCACAGAGACAGAGGTGCTGGACCCTGGACAAACAGTAAAAGGATATCACCGTGTTCTGCACAAACACATGGAAGTATAAGAGACATGTTGAACTGACCAAGGGCAATGAGCCTGAACTTGAGGCTGTCCTCAGTGAAGTAGGGAGGGTCTCCTCTGTGGGCTCTGCACTGATACTCTCCTCCCTCTGACACTGTGACCTGTGCCTCAGGTGAAGACTCTCTGAAGAGCTGCTCATTTCTGCTCCAGTCATATTTCCACCCAGAGGAAGATGGAGAGACAGAGCAGAGCAGCTCCACACTGCCCCCTGTCTGCACCTGTGAGGGTCCACTCACTGTGACCTTAGGTTTGTCTGTAGAAACAGAATTACATCAAAACATGAAGCTCATAAATAAAACACACTCTTTGTTCAGAGAAAGTGCACTCACTCCGTACAGAGACAGAGACACTTGTGCTCCACACAGTGGTGTGGTGTGGTCCTCTCTGGGCTCTGCAGCTGTAGGTTCCTCTGTCAGACTCAGTCACTCTGGAGACGGTGTATTCTCTGGATGTTTGATGAAGGTTCATTCTGTTCCTGCTCCAGTGATAGGTCCACTCTGTGTCTGCTCCCTCCACCTCACACCTGAGAGTCAGACTCTCTCCCACAAATACCTCAGGCCAGTTTGGAGTCAGAGACACTGTGTTGGGGACAGTGTAAAAAGAGAAATATTGACAATCCATGAGGAGACAGTCATGCTCGTCACAGGGTCAGAGAAATGGACTCACCTGTTTCTGTGACAGAGACTGGACGACTTTGAGGTGTGAGGATCAACTGTGTCTGTCCTCTGCAGCTGTATTCTCCTCCTCTGGAGACACTGATTCTCTTTGAATCCAATGAGTCTGTTTGATAATATTCACCTCTGAACCATCTATATCCCCCTGTAAACCCCTCTATGTCACAGCTCAGAGTCACACTGCCCCCTACTGGGATAACTGAGGACACTGGTGTCACACGGACAGAGCGTTGTCTCTCTGCAAAGAAGGAAATTGTGAATCAAAAAAGAATATTAACTCTAAATCAGACCATGTTGTGGTTCAAAGTAGTTTTGTTCAAATCCAGACCTGTTACTGTGAGTCTCCATGTGTTTGACTGGACTTCCTCATTGATCCCACAGGAGTACTGACCCTCATCTGATTTTGACACTTCACTGATCTTCAATTCGACTGTTGTAGATTTGTGCTGAGGCTGATGTTGAACAGATCCATCTTTGAAGAAGAATAACTGTCTCTGATCAGGACCAGAACAAACCAGAGTCACTGAGTCTCTCTGATACACAGACTGGACTGGAGTCTGCAGCTTCACATTGGCTTCTGTGGAACAGACGACACATTTAGAAAGGACTTTTACATAGTGTTATTATTGTTGGAAGATACAATAAATCTGCAGTGGTTTATATACATTTGCCAACATTTCAAATATTTTAATCCCCGTTGTGACGGACCGGGTCCGTCCCTAGGGCGCGGTCCCTGAGGAGAGCATGTGAAGACGCGCGCGCTTGTTCCCCTGTTTTCTGCGCGCCGCGCTTGTACATTTAAAACGCATATCAAACGGCCTTTTTCGTAGCTTCTCCAGCATGTTCTGGCGTGACTAAGGGTGCACACTTAGGAGCGTTAGTTCTGCCCATCTACGACGTTAAAATCTGCCGTTCCACTCACCAGCGCGCTGCCGTCTCCTCTCTCCTCCGTGGTGCGTTTTGGCAAACCCGGATGTTTCCGCGCTGGGGGTTTAGATGCCGCCGTCTCGCGGGTTTCAGTGGTCATGTGGGGGCCACATCATTTGCATGGTCAATTAGTGCAGTTTTGTCCATATTAAAAGTGTATCCTGAAATCTGATAATTTTCTGTGAAAGCTGCTCCTATTGTGTGTTGTTCCATGTTTGAAGTATTGACCACTTATATGTAGAAGTGGCGTAAATAATAGTTCACATGTGTGTTATGTAATGTGGGTGGGGCAAACGGGGGTATAAAGGTGAGCTCTGCAGCTCTGCTTCCAGTTGTGCCGGGGTTACAGTGAAGGTAACGTGCGCTAAGGAAGACTGACAGGACTTAAAGGGGAAGTCTACTCTGATCTTGTGTTTTTTTTTTCCAACTGCTGAATTAAATTGTTGTAAATAAGTCACTGTAAATATTAGTCTGAGCACCTGTTTTCACCTTTTTTTGCCACTGTGGAAGAGCACCAATAAATCACCAAAACGCATACGCCGACTAAGCTTGAAGTTTGTTGAAGGATCCCGCCACACCCGTGCTCTCTTCATTTGAGCAATACACATTTGGTCAAAGAGAAATATATTTTTTCATATCAGGAAAAAGTGCTTACTGTATTTTAAAGAAAATTGCATAAATTGTATGTTAGGTGATGTTTTGGACCATCCACTAAAGTTTAATAGCAATGAAATAAAAAATAAAACAAGAAATCAAGATGGGATCAAATGGATCCGAAGATAGGGAGGGATATAGCAGCTACAGCATAGTGTAAAGTAATTCAGACATAATAAGAATATAATTTATTTTTAACCAGCCTGTGCTGCAGGCTTCATATCTTCTGCTCAAAAGCTGCAGTGAGGAACATTTTAGCAACAGCATCATTCTCCTGCTCCTTTGTAAAGTCAAAGTGAAATGACACTCACTCCGTACAGAGACAGAGACACTTGTGCTCCACACAGTGGTGTGGTGTGGTCCTCTCTGGGCTCTGCAGCTGTAGGTTCCTCTGTCAGACTCAGTCACTCTGGAGACGGTGTATTCTCTGGATGTTTGATGAAGGTTCATTCTGTTCCTGCTCCAGTGATAGGTCCACTCTGTGTCTGCTCCCTCCACCTCACACCTGAGAGTCAGACTCTCTCCCACAGATACCTCCCCCTGACTCACACTCACAATCGGGGCTAACAGATTCAAAGAAGAAAAGAGAAGAAACAGAGAAGAAAAAGAAAAGAAAACAGTTAATATTGTTCAAATAATTGTTTGTGACAAAAATATGATCTTTTTAAAATGTGAAAATATCAATTATAAATGTATTTTATTCTTTATATTCTCACTGCACTCACCAGTGTCTTCAACAATGACATCATTACTTTGTCTTGTGGTCACATGATCCTTCTGTCCTCTGCAGGAGTACCTTCCTCCACGAGAAATACTCACAGTTTTCTCATCGTCAACATTATTTTTTAATAGAGAAAGGTCATAATTTTGACTAAAAATCAAGAGTTTCCCATTCCAACTCTCTACATCACAGCTCAGAGTCACACTGCCCCCTTCTGGTTCGTCTGTGTTTGACACCGTCAGCTCAACTCTGCGGGTGTTTTCTGTTACAACAAAAAGGGGAATAAATAGATACAAAAGTATATTGTAGTTTCTTTTTAAATATAGAAGTATAAGAGTTGAACTGACCAAAGGCAATGAGCCTGAACTTGAGGCTGTCCTCAGTGAAGTAGGGAGGGTCTCCTCTGTGGGCTCTGCACTGATACTCTCCTCCCTCTGACACTGTGACCTGTGCCTCAGGTGAAGACTCTCTGAAGAGCTGCTCATTTCTGCTCCAGTCATATTTCCACCCAGAGGAAGATGGAGAGACAGAGCAGAGCAGCTCCACACTGCCCCCTGTCTGCACCTGTGAGGGTCCACTCACTGTGACCTTAGGTTTGTCTGTAGAAACAGAATTACATCAAAACATGAAGCTCATAAATAAAACACACTCTTTGTTCAGAGAAAGTGCACTCACTCCGTACAGAGACAGAGACACTTGTGCTCCACACAGTGGTGTGGTGTGCTCCTCTCTGGGCTCTGCAGCTGTAGGTTCCTCTGTCAGACTCAGTCACTCTGGAGACGGTGTATTCTCTGGATGTTTGATGAAGGTTCATTCTGTTCCTGCTCCAGTGATAGGTCCACTCTGTGTCTGCTCCCTCCACCTCACACCTGAGAGTCAGACTCTCTCCCACAAATACCTCCCCCTGACTCACACTCACAGTCGGGGCTAAAAGATTCAAAGTAGAAAAGAAAAGAAACAGAGAAGAAAAAGAAAAGAAAACAGTTAATATTGTTCAAATAATTGTTTGTGACAAAAAGATGATCTGTTTAAAATATGAAAATATAGCAGAGATACTATCAATAATAAATGTATTGTATTCTTTATATTCTCACTGCACTCACCAGTGTCTTCAACAAAGAAATCATTACTTTGTCTTGTGGTCACATGATCCTCCCGTCCTCTGCAGGAGTACTTTCCTCCACGAGAAATACTCACAGTTTTCTCATCGTCAACATTATTTATAAATTCAGGAGGGTCAGAATTATGTCTAATAAACTCCATTTTCCCATTCCAACCCTCTACATCACAGCTCAGAGTCACACTGCCCCCTTCTGGTTCGTCTGTGTTTGACACCGTCAGCTCAACTCTGCGGGTGTTTTCTGTTTGAACAAAAAAGGGGAATAAATAGATACAAAAGTGTGTTGTAGTTTCTTTTTTAAATATAGGAGGATCATGCACTGAGTCTACCTGTTACTCTCAGTTGTTTCACAGGAGATCGTGTTTCCTCATTTGTCCCACATGAATACAAACCCTCATCAGATTTTGACACTGAATCCATTGTCAAGAACAAATCGTTTTGAGTTTGCCTTAACAAATGTTGCGAGTCTTCTTTCATGAGTGATCCATCTTTGTAAAACTGCAGTTGTTTTTCATCATGACCTGTGCATTTCAGACTCACTGTGTCCTCCAGATTCACAGCCTGTGGAGGAACATCCAGAGTCGCCCGATCACCTGAGGAGCACAAAAGTCAGAGTTAAGAACAAACCAGAGAAGCAGAGCTCAAATACACAGTTAAAGATCAATGGCCTGTTTGTTTGATGGTCGAACTCAAATATACATTAAACAAGAACCTGAAGTAACAACAAGTGGTTCTTTTAAATACCATATTGTTATAACAGGGACAAGGCCTTTTCTGGAAACTGAATGAGGATTAATCAGTTATTGCCTTTTGCTGTATTCTACTTCAGACTGTAACTCCAGCCACATTTATGTTAATCATAATGTAGTGAGATTTACACAATGATTTGACAATGACTTTTGGATAAAAGTCGAAACGTCTCGATCTTCAAACAGCGTCCGGATGACAACCCCTGAAACCCTTTCTACAACAATGATTTGAAGTTTGTCAAAACAACATAAACTGAAAATTAATGAATTCAAGATTTCATACAGTATAGTTTCCATGTTCATATTAAATAAATGTGATTACCTGCTGTCTGTTTGCAGACGACGACAAAAAACACTGAAATATAAACACAGAACAAACACAACAATGTCTCCTGTTGTAATCCAGGTCCAAACTATTTAATTGTGTAGTAAATGTTACTCACAGATGAAGTGCAGTGTCCAGAGCAGAGAGGCTCCCATCCTCACAGTCTGAACAGGCTCTGAGTCTCTTTTGATGAAGGTCACATTTGATGCACTTCATGATTTAACTGGAATGACTTTGACGTTGTGCTTCCTTCCTTTTCACACCTCACACCCTGAAGCAGCATTTGACCAAACAAGGAAACAAGTACAACGCAGTAAAAATATCAGCTTCTACTTTGTTGTATTGAGGAGGTGGTTAATAAAACACATGCACAGATTTGTGAGTAAAACACTTCAATGACTTTTGTTCTGTTAAATTAAAGCTTAAAGTTCAGCAGAGAGCGATCATCAATGCACCGGATAAAGTCTCCAAATGTGTGACAGAACAACCTCAACCTGTGACTTTAAAAGAGTAAAAAGTCATCAATTAACACGTCATTGTTATTGCTTGTTTATCCAATCATTTTCCAGAGAAGTGCACACTTAAAATAGCATACCTGTATTTTCCTCTTGGTTTGTGAGTGTGATCGATCTCAACAATTTTATGCATCAATTAAACTCCATGCCAGTATTTTTACTTGTATTTACTACAAGGAAATCTTTCAAAGTCAACATTTTTAGAGCATCTGCACAGTCAGCAAACAGGTTCATTACCAACAGTTGATATTCTAGTTGCAGCTGAGCATTAAATCTATGAAGTATTGTCAATAGTTGAGTGAGCAGGGGTTTGGCTGTAGTTTTCTCATGATATTAAATGTCTGTGTGAGTGGACTGTGTGAAGTCTGTGGTGAAGCTGTGAACATTTACTCACAAACAAGAGGCTCACTCTGCCCTCAGCTTCCTCTTTGCTCCTCTCTGTGTCAGGCCTGTACTCCTTATTATTCTGTTTATCAACCAAAGACTATTAAAGCCACACTGTGACACTTTTCCACTGGGACGTCCTGGAATGTTGCACAGTATGGCATTAAAGTTATAAAAAGAGGTCATTTTGTGGAACATTTGTGTCAAAGAATGAACTCATATACGTTTCACTGATGTTTGTTGGTGCAGAAAAGCCCAACAGGGGGCGGGAGTTAAAATTAGAACTCTAAACAGGTTTTCTCACGGAAACGAAACTCACAATTAGATTGATCTTTCCTTCTGTAACTATCACACTGTGGTGTAGAGAGTCTGTTGTTAGAAAAGCTCCTATAGACTGTCCTGTCGGCCCCAGAGGAGTTGAACCCACAACTCAGAGTGATGACATCATCAGTGAAGTGCTGTGCTCTGTCAGGACGGACCGAGAGAGACACTGGAGACTCAGCATCTGAGGAGCACAAGAGAGTCAGGCTTTAGAGAGTCAGGCTTTAGTGAGTCAGGCTTTAGTGAGTCAGGCTTTAGAGAGTCAGGCTTTAGTGAGTCAGGCTTTAGAGAGTCAGGCTTTAGAGAGTCAGGCTTTAGTGAGTCAGGCTTTAGTGAGTCAGGCTTTAGAGAGTCAGACTTTAGTGAGTCAGGCTTTAGAGAGTCAGGCTTTAGAAAGTCAGGCTTTAGAGAGTCAGGCTTTAGAGAGTCAGGCTAAAGAGAGTCAGGCTTTAGAGAGTCAGGCTTAAGAGAGTCAGGCTTTAGAGAGTCGGGCTTTAGTGAGTCAGGCTTTAGTGAGTCAGGCTTTAGAGAGTCAGGCTTTAGAGAGTCAGGCTTTAGAGAGTCAGGCTTTAGAGAGTCAGGCTTTAGAGAGTCAGGCTTTAGTGAGTCAGGCTTTAGTGAGTCAGGCTTTAGTGAGTCAGGCTTTAGAGAGTCAGGCTTTAGAGAGTCAGGCTTTAGTGAGTCAGGCTTTAGTGAGTCAGACTTTAGTGAGTCAGGCTTTAGTGAGTCAGGCTTTAGTGAGTCAGACTTTAATGAGTCAGGCTTTAGAGAGTCAGGCTTTAGAGAGTCAGGCTTTAGAGAGTCAGATTGTAGTGTGTCAGGCTTTAGAGAGTCAGGCTTTAGTGAGTCAGGCTTTAGAGAGTCAGGCTTTAGTGAGTCGGGCTTTAGTGAGTCCGGCTTTAGAGAGTCAGGCTTCAGAGAGTCAGGCTTTAGAGAGTCAGGCTTTAGAGAGTCAGGCTTTAGTGAGTCAGGCTTTAGAGAGTCAGGCTTTAGTGAGTCAGGCTTTAGAGAGTCAGGCTTTGGTGAGTCAGATTTTAGTGAGTCAGGCTTTAGTGAGTCAGATTTGAGTGAGTCAGGCTTTAGAGAGTCAGACTTTAGTGAGTCAGGCTTTAGTGAGTCAAGCTTTAGTGAGTCGGGCTTTAGTGAGTCGGGCTTTAGAGAGTCGGGCTTTAGTGAGTCAGGCTTTAGTGAGTCAGGCTTTAGTGAGTCAGGCTTTAGTGAGTCAGACTTTAGTGAGTCGGGCTTTAGTGAGTCGGGCTTTAGTGAGTCGGGCTTTAGAGAGTCGGGCTTTAGTGAGTCAGGCTTTAGTGAGTCAGACTTTAGTGAGTCAGGCTTTAGTGAGTCAGGCTTTAGAGAGTCAGGCTTTAGTGAGTCGGGCTTTAGAGAGTCGGGCTTTAGTGAGTCGGGCTTTAGTGAGTCGGGCTTTAGTGAGTCGGGCTTTAGTGAGTCGGGCTTTAGAGAGTCAGGCTTTAGTGAGTCAGGCTTTAGAGAGTCAGGCTTTAGAGAGTCAGATTTTAGTGAGTCAGGCTTTAGTGAGTCAGATTTGAGTGAGTCAGGCTTTAGAGAGTCAGACTTTAGTGAGTCAGGCTTTAGTGAGTCAGGCTTTAGAGAGTCAGGCTTTAGTGAGTCAGGCTTTAGTGAGTCAGGCTTTAGAGAGTCAGGCTTTAGTGAGTCAGGCTTTAGAGAGTCAGGCTTTAGAGAGTCAGACTTTAGTGAGTCAGGCTTTAGAGAGTCAGACTTTAGTGAGTCAGGCTTTAGTGAGTCAGGCTTTAGAGAGTCAGGCTTTAGTGAGTCAGGCTTTAGAGAGTCAGATTTTAGTGAGTCAGGCTTTAGTGAGTCGGGCTTTAGAGAGTCGGGCTTTAGTGAGTCGGGCTTTAGTGAGTCGGGCTTTAGTGAGTCAGGCTTTAGTGATGTACCTCCAGACCAGACAAAGGAGGGGTCACTGTATTCAGAGTAGAAGGCAGGGTTTCCTCGTGCCGCTCGACACACAAACGCTGCTGAGTTGTTGAGGCCCTGGAGGCTGAAAGAGTCCTGTTTAGAGCCGGCACTGGCCCCTGGGAGCCGCTCATATGTGGAAGGCTCTGATTGAGGAACAGCCCTGTACCAGTGGAAGCTCCATCCTGCAGAGGGCGCTGTCACATTTAGATATTTATATTTAGATCATCACATACAATGTCTTTGTATCATATAAATATAAACGTACTGTTAGACACATTTAGTGTAATCGGGCGGCTCCACTCAGTGACTGTGAGGGGCAGGACTCCTCTGCAGCTGTAGGAGCCGCTGTCCCTCACAGAAGCTTTTATTATGGTTATTTCACTTTGTCTGTGCTCCAGGCTCTGTCCAGATTTCCTCCATTCAAACGTCCACTCAGCGTCTGCTCTGTGTGCGCTGCAGGTGAGAGAGACCTGCTCTCCAGGGAACAGCAGAGGCCAGAGGGGCTCCACAGAGATAGAGGACCCTGGACAAACAGTAAAAGGATATCACCGTGTTCTGCACAAACACATGGAAGTATAATCCTCTGGCTCATCCTACTTTCCCTTCAACAATATTCAAGATTTCAGTTCAACTGTAGCCTTCCATTATGAGGTCGTTCCACCAGTGGGACATCAGACTTTTTCTTAATTTTTATTTTATTTTTTTCATTTATCCACCATCTGATAAAAAGCAAACAACTGAGCTTCTGGAGATGTTAAATATAAAAAGAAAGCTATAACCCTTCTATTTCCAGTCAAATCAATCATTCTGGGATGAAGCATCATCAGTTTGTTCTCCAAATTGAAAATCGGATGTTCCTCTGAGCAGAGCTTCTTCCCACTTCTAATGTGAGGAAATCACACATCAGAGGCCAAGAGTACAGAGTCTCAGCTTCACCAAGAGTGCAGCCAATAGTTTGTGCTCCAAAGGGTTCAGAAACAGGTTCAGGTTGAATTCAGGCTCATTTCAGGCAGACTGTGTTTTAGAAGAAACACGTTCATTGCTGTTCACAAGTTGTCTCTTTCTCCTCTTTGGGGAGGGCGACTGTTTCAGACGCCTGGTTGTCATGTTTCATTGTTCACTTTCTAACCTTCTGTTGGTTGAATCAGTTTGTTTTTAAAAGCCCTCAAAGAACTGCTGTTGTGATTTTGGGCTCAACACAAAGAATTGGATTTGAGTCATTGTTATCAGCTGTTTATTGACGAGTAAAATAATCAAGGCCTGGTTAATAAAATGAGCAGTTTCTCTTCTGTCTGTAATCTTTATTTTACAAAAACAAACATTATAGAGTGCATTAGACGTGTTTTAAGTGCTGTCATGAACAAATATGAGAAACACAAGCGAAAAGAAAACAGGAAGTTGACAATCAAACAATTAAATATGGCACTGGAAAATGAAATCAAGTGTATGGAAGATTATTTTAACATGTGCAAATGAAACAAAACTCTAACACAGGAGATTCATGTTTTATGAACAAAAATAATAATAATAATGATAATACAATACAATAATAATACCTGCATGTAGCTGTGAGTTATTATATCTGAAGGATGTGGTCAGTTTGTATAAAATCTTGTCCTGTGTTTTTAGTCGTCCAGTGAGCCTCTCTTTCATCACAGCTCAGATTGTACAGAACTATACAATGGAAAATAAACAAAAGCTACTTACTTGAATGAATTGTTTATGTATTTAAACCTGAAAATGTGTAATTCTTTCACTGATAATGAAAAAGTTGTAAAGTTAAATGCACCTGTGTGGTAAATTGATGAAATGAAAACCAGCCATTTACCATTCCTGTTTCTATGGTTGTTCATAGATTCGTACACACACATGTCGCCTAAAATGCAGGAAACAGTTTAATCACCGTAATTTTGTTGCACTTTTTTAACATTTTGAGGTAACACTTTGAACTGACCGTGCAGAAGAGACGAGTACACAGGCTCCTGGTTGTCTTGGCCCTCTGCTCCTTCATCATTCTCTCTAAAATCAAAAGCTTTACAAAGTCTGCACTCTAATTATTACAATGTAAGAAGGATAAGACTGACCTGGAGGAGCTTTTGCCTGAAAAAGGAACAAAAAATAATAAAGTTGCTGGAGATAAAACAAGATAAATATATAAGATAAAGAAGATCAAGAAGAAGAAGCAAAATCATGAGTGTCAAGTCTTTTCTGTTTGTAAATGGATTGTGGTTTTAGTGGCTTCATAGCTTTAGGTGGATTGTGTTTTCTTTCAATTAGCACTAAATAGTTCAGTAGACCATGAAAATAAGACTTTTTCACCTTTAGTTTTGGAGCAGCGCCACAGAAGCAGCAGCAGAATGAGTAAAAGCACTGCACACACAGCTCCAACCACCAACATCACAAGAAGAGAAGAGCGCTCTCCTTTAGACACAGGAACAGCTGTAACCAACACAGAGTGAGGGGCAGCTTTATATTTTCAGAACTATTGCATGATTGAATTACTTTTACTGACTTTGAACCGACATCCAGCTCTCTGCAGACGTCACAGTTTTTGGTGCTGATGGTTGCTTCATTTGTCCCTCACATTTATAAAAGCCTTCGTCAGACCTGGACACTGCAGAGATGTTGAACTCTGGTTCGGTCCCATTTTGAATTATGTTTCCATTTTTATAAAACTGGACAGAAGTAAAAGTCCCTGTCTTGAGTTGACAGCTGAGAGTCACAGACTGTCCCTCCTTCACTGCACGCACTGGGCTCATAAGGATGATGTCACCTGTGAAGTTAAACATGTCAAACACATAAAACATTTAAAAACACTCACAAGTGTTTATATCAAACCCACTGTGGACTGAGATGTTGACGGCGTTGCTCATTTCTCCTGATCCAGACTCACACCAAAACACTGCACTGGTTTTCTCACGGAAACGAAACTCACAATTAGATTGATCTTTCCTCCTGTGACTATCATACTGTGGTGTAGAGAGTCTGTTGTTAGAAAAGCTCCTATAGACTGTCCTGTCGGCCCCAGAGGAGTTGAACCCACAACTCAGAGTGATGACATCATCAGTGAAGTGCTGTGCTCTGTCAGGACGGACCGAGAGAGACACTGGAGACTCAGCATCTGAGGAGCACAAGAGAGTCAGGCTTTAGAGAGTCAGGCTTTAGTGAGTCAGGCTTTAGTGAGTCAGGCTTTAGAGAGTCAGGCTTTAGAGAGTCAGGCTTTGGTAAGTCAGGCTCAAGAGAGTCAGGCTTTAGTGAGTCAGGCTTTAGTGAGTCGGGCTTTAGAGAGTCAGACTTTAGTGAGTCAGGCTTTGGAGAGTCGGGCTTTAGTGAGTCGGGCTTTAGAGAGTCAGACTTTAGAGAGTCAGGCTTTAGTGAGTCAGGCTTTAGAGAATCAGGCTTTCGTGAGTCAGGCTTTAGTGAGTCAGGCTTTAGTGAGTCAGGCTTTAGTGAGTCGGGCTTTAGTGAGTCAGACTTTAGTGAGTCAGGCTTTAGAGAGTCAGACTTTAGTGAGTCAGACTTTAGTGAGTCAGGCTTTAGTGAGTCAGACTTTAGAGAGTCAGGCTTTAGTGAGTCAGGCTTTAGTGAGTCGGGCTTTAGTGAGTCGGGCTTTAGTGAGTCAGGCTTTAGTGAGTCAGGCTTTAGAGAGTCAGGCTTTAGTGAGTCAGGCTTTGGTGAGTCAGGCTTTAGTGAGTCGGGCTTTAGTGAGTCGGGCTTTAGTGAGTCGGGCTTTAGTGAGTCGGGCTTTAGTGAGTCAGGCTTTAGAGAGTCAGGCTATAGAGAGTCAGGCTTTAGTGAGTCAGGCTTTGGTGAGTCAGGCTTTGGTGAGTCAGGCTTTAGAGAGTCGGACTTTAGTGAGTCGGACTTTAGTGAGTCGGGCTTTAGTGAGTCAGGCTTTAGTGAGTCAGGCTTTAGTGAGTCAGGCTTTAGAGAGTCAGGCTTTAGTGAGTCAGGCTTTAGTGAGTCAGGCTTTAGAGAGTCAGGCTTTAGTGAGTCAGGCTTTAGTGAGTCAGGCTTTAGTGAGTCAGGCTTTAGAGAGTCAGGCTTTAGTGAGTCAGGCTTTAGTGAGTCAGGCTTTAGTGATGTACCTCCAGACCAGACAAAGGAGGGGTCACTGTATTCAGAGTAGGGCAGGGTTTCCTCGTGCCGCTCGACACACAAACGCTGCTGAGTTGTTGAGGCCCTGGAGGCTGAAAGAGTCCTGTTTAGAGCCGGCACTGGCCCCTGGGAGCCGCTCATATGTGGAAGACTCTGACTGAGGAACAGCCCTGTACCAGTGGAAGCTCCATCCTGCAGAGGGCGCTGTCACAGCACAACTCAGAGAGACAGAGGCCCCAGGACTGAGCCAGGACAGGGACACTGACAGGACAGGACGAGGGGCCCCTGAGGAGTGGAGGTTATATTTAGATCATCACATACAATGTCTTTGTATCATATAAATATAAACGTACTGTTAGACACATTTAGTGTAATCGGGTGGCTCCACTCAGTGACTGTGAGGGGCAGGACTCCTGTGCAGCTGTAGGAGCCGCTGTCACTCACAGAAGCTTTTATTATGGTCATTTCACTTTGTCTGTGCTCAAGGCTCTGTCCAGATTTCCTCCATTCAAACGTCCACTCAGCGTCTGCTCTGTGTGCGCTGCAGGTGAGAGAGACCTGCTCTCCAGGGAACAGCAGAGGCCAGGGGGGCTCCACAGAGACAGAGGACCCTGGACAAACAGTAAAAGGATATCACTATATTCTATGCTTTAAATAAATTTGCCCAAATTTCAAAATTTCTAATATTTTAACCCTGGTGCTCTTTTCATTTGAGCAATGCACATTTGATCAAAGAGCAATATATGTTTTCATATCACGAAAAAAATGCTTATTATATTTTAGAAGAAAATTGCATAAATTGTATGTTAGGTGATGTTTTGGACCATCCATGAAAGTTTCATAGCAATGAAATAAAAAATAAAACAAGAAATCTAGATGGGATCAAATGGACCCGAAGATAGGGAGGGATATAGCAGCTACAACATAGTGTAAAGTAATTCATACATAATAAGAATATAAATAATATTTAACCAGCCTGTGCTGCAGGCTTCATATCTTCTGCTCAAAGGCTGCAGTGAGGCACATTTTAGCAACAGCATCATTCTCCTGCTCCTTTGTAAAGTCAAAGTGAAATGACACTCACTCCGTACAGAGACAGAGACACTTGTGCTCCACACAGTGGTGTGGTGTGGTCCTCTCTGGGCTCTGCAGCTGTAGGTTCCTCTGTCAGACTCAGTCACTCTGGAGACGGTGTATTCTCTGGATGTTTGATGAAGGTTCATTCTGTTCCTGCTCCAGTGATAGGTCCACTCTGTGTCTGCTCCCTCCACCTCACACCTGAGAGTCAGACTCTCTCCCACAAATACCTCCCCCTGACTCACACTCACAGTCGGGGCTAAAAGATTCAAAGTAGAAAAGTATTAATATTGTTCAAATAATTGTTTGTGACAAAAAGATGATCTGTTTAAAATGTGAAAATATCAATTATAAATGTATTGTATTCTTTATATTCTCACTGCACTCACCAGTGTCTTCAACAATGACATCATTACTTTGTCTTGTGGTCACATGATCCTCCAGTCCTCTGCAGGAGTACTTTCCTCCACGAGAAATACTCACAGTTTTCTCATCGTCATCATTATTTTTTAATAGAGAATTGTCAGAATTTTGCCTAAAAATCAAGATTTTCCCATTCCAACCCTCTACATCACAGCTCAGAGTCACACTGCCCCCTTCTGGTTCGTCTGTGTTTGACACCGTCAGCTCAACTCTGCGGGTGTTTTCTGTTAGAACAAAAAAGGGGAATAAATAGATACAAAAGTCTGTTGTAGTTTCTTTTTTAAATATAGGAGGATCATGCACTGAGTCTACCTGTTACTCTCAGTTGTTTCTCAGGAGATCGTGTTTCCTCATTTGTCCCACATGAATACAAACCCTCATCAGATTTTAACACTGAATTAATTATCAGGTATGCATTGTTTTGAGTTTGCTTTAACAAATGTTGTGAGTCTTCTTTCATGAGTGATCCATCTTTGTAAAACTGCAGTTGTTTTTCATCATGACCTGTGCATTTCAGACTCACTGTGTCCTCCAGATTCACAGCCTGTGGAGGAACATCCAGAGTCGCCCGATCACCTGAGGAGCACAAAAGTCAGAGTTAAGAACAAACCAGAGAAGCAGAGCTCAAATACACAGTTAAAGATCAATGGCCTGTTTGTTTGATGGTCGAACTCAAATATACATTAAACAAGAACCTAAAGCAACAACAAGTGGTTCTTTTTAAATACCATATTGTTATAACAGGGACAAGGTCTTTTTCTGGAAACTGAATGAGGATTAATCAGTTATTGCCTTTTGTTGTATTCTACTTCAGACTGTAACTCCAGCCACATTTTTGTTAATCATAATGTAGTGAGATTTACACAATGATTTGACAATGACTTTTGGATAAAAGTCGAAACGTCTCGATTTTCAAACAGCGTCCGGATGACAACCCCTGAAACCCTTTCTACGACAATGATTTGAACTTCGTCAAAACAACATGAACTGAAAATTAATGAATTCAAGATTTCATACAGTATAGTTTACATTTTCATATTAAATAAATGTGATTACCTGCTGTCTGTTTGCAGACGACGACAAAAAACACTGAAATATAAACACAGAACAAACACAACAATGTCTCCTGTTGTAATCCAGGTCCAAACTATTTAATTGTGTAGTAAATGTTACTCACAGATGAAGTGCAGTGTCCAGAGCAGAGAGGCTCCCATCCTCACAGTCTGAACAGGCTCGGACTAAAGAGAACCTAAAGTCTCTCTACAAATGTTCAAAATGACTGGCTTTGACATCACATTTCCTTCCTTTTCATACTTCACTCACACAAAATATACTCTCTATATGTGAGCGTGTACCAAACGCTAAGAATGTCAATTTAATCTATAAAAACAGTAAAAGTATAGTGTTGTGTTTATATATAGTCTATGTATTTGTTAAATAATTATGTGATTTGTTCAGTTTTGCAACTCTGAAAACACTTCACAGTTCGATACAAAAACACAACAGACACAACCCATTTCCATGACAACCCATAACATCCTTCAAACAGGAGCCGAGACATTTAGAATTTCTAACACCAGGCGCAGATTGGAAAATAGATTTAAAAGATTATGTTTGGCCAAGATGTCACAATGATGGTGCATCATAAATAATAATTTACTAAATGGTCTTCTTCAGGTGATACATGGATTAAAAAAGACACCGGGCGGCTTTACATAGAAGCAGAGCACATGAGGGGGTCTGGAGAGGACAGAAAACACAGAACATGTACAAACACACACACATTACATACATTATACAATAATAACAACAGCAGACATGAGACAGTGTCCTACGGAGGAGCAGCATTAATAAACACTTGATTATATCCTATTCATTCTCCCTGTAAACAGTAGCTTTGATGTCTTTTCCTCACAACTGACAAACTGTAGTTTAAAGATGCACCATGTAACTTTTCTGGTGGGGGAAGTCGGCTTGTCCACCAGCTTGTTTCCATGGAGATTTCTTTATCTGGAATGTTCCACAGAATGTCATTAAACTTATCTATTTCTATAAAAAACAATCAGCTCTCAATAAGAATGTATGTTTTTTAAGATTTAGTAGTAGAAGTAGTTTAATGTAATTTTGTGGAACATTAAAGTCATTCATTTATTAGATGATATCTCCATGGAGACAGGTACTGGTCCCTCGACCAGAGCAGTTACAGAGGACGTCTTCATGGGTTGATTCAGGAGTAAAGGCCTGACACAGAGAGGAGCAAAGAGGAAGCTGAGGGCAGAGTTTGTGAGTAAATGTTCACCACAGACTTCACACAGTCCACTCACACAGACATTTAATATCACAAGAAAACTAGAGCCAAACCCCTGCTCACTCAACTATTGACAATACTCATCCTCAGAGTCTGAACGGCTCAAACCAAACACCACAAACTCATCTCTTTTGACAGGGTAAGGTATACTTTATTGTCCCACGTTGGGGAAATGTGTCTTGGGCACTTCATACAGTCACACAATCAGTAAAACAAACAGGCACAGGAAAAAACATGACAAATAATATCAATCAAGGACCCTGTCACACTAGAAGGTTCTGTTCACCTACACTTCGCCTGAACCTCGGTCGATGGGAGCGTCTCAAACTCTGAGTGTAAGATCAACTGATAAAGGTTAGATTCAGGCTGTTTAAGGCAAGACAACATGTCAAAATGTTTTTGTTTTTTGATCAGTTCACTCTCTCAACATATTGGGTTTCTTTTGGAAGCGACAAACTTGTCCAATCTGCTCCTAAAGATGTTTTAATATTTCATTTAATGCACTCCATCCATACATTTCCACAGGGCGTTGTGCTGTTTTCCTGTGAGAGTGAATGTTTTTCTTTCTTCCATATGTAAGCATTACATGTAATACATGTTTGTCTTTAATGTATGTGAGTAAACTACAGGAGAAGATTCAAACTGATGTCTTTAAAGGTTATATTTGTTCCTATTCACCAAGGACCAATAGACTACAAGGTTTATGCACAAGCTGTTATATTCTGTAAACCACTCTATTTGTTGCTTGACCGTTAAAGCTGACACTTCCTCCTTTTCACACTGCACTTAAACTGACACTGAAATAAACTACTAAAACAGAACCAAGAAGACGCAAATAGATAAAGAATGTTTGCGTTTAGTTTTGCTTCCCTATTAAGACCAAACCACTTCATAACATTATGATCCGTTATGATTTTCAATGATTTTGTTTCAGAAAAATGTCTGTGCAACATGAACCTGAACAGGACATATAAAGGGGGTGTTTACATTCACTTTAACTGGGCCCTGTGCCTCAAAAGCATGACCAGGCCATTCAGAGGGTTAAAGGTCCTCCAGTCTGTGTTGAGCTAGAGTTAGGGCTTGTACATGCTTTACCGGCTGCAACATTTTCAAAAGAAAAAGCGTCTAATAACGTTATCTTCGGGTCCATTTGATTTTTTATTTATTTATTTTTTTTTTTTATTTCATTGCTATGAAACTTTCATGGGTGGTCCAAGGCATCACCTAACATACAATTCATGCAATTAAAACAAAATAAAAAATATATATTTTTCCTGACCAAATGTGCATTGCTCAAACAAAGAACATGAGGGTTAAAAACCCTAAAAATGTTTTAACAAACCTTGTGACCGTGGAAGAGCAGGCTTCAGTGGGAGGGCTAAACTGTCTCCGTCACATTGGAGATATGGTCCTGTCCCATTATAACTTAACAGGGGGCAGTGGAGAGCCATTTTAAATGTAGAAGTCTTCTTCACACATGAGTATGTCCAGGTCTTTAGAATGCACAAACGCCTCACTGGGTCCGTCTGAATCTGACAGTGTTTGCAAAAGTTACAAGGATTATTATTCTGTCAAAATGGCTTCTCATGAAGAGGTTGTTATGACCACACCTTGATGCACATGTGGGTGGAGCTAGGGCGGGGTCTTCCTTGGTGTTTTTGTTCAGAATCACATTGTTACGAGCCGGGGTTCTAACACACATAAAGGATGTGTGCACCACATTTCATAAGTTTAGGACAAACACATATTATTGGCGCTAGAGAGCCATTTTTAAAGATAGAAGTTTAAACCACATTTCATTATGTCCATCTCCTTAAAATACACAAACGCCTCATTGGGTCTGATCCGACAAAATTTGATAAAGTTACCAAGATTTTTCTTCTTTCAAAATGGCCGCTTGGTTAAGAGCTTGTTATGACCACACGCTAAGACTTATGCTAATTCTTTGATCAACTTTTGACCCCACATTTGTCCTGATTATACCGACTCAGTTTGGAGTCCGTGGGATAAAAACCCTGGGACAAGTTTGTTAAAATGCAGTGTTGGATTTTAGACGTCTCAACTTTGAACCAAAATGGCCGACGCCTCATGTGGTTTAGGGCGGGGCCATGATGTACTTTTCTATCCACCTTAAGAGGCTCTATGTTTGTACTGAATTTTATGTGTCTATAATGAAAAAATTGGCTCCGCCCCCCAGCTCTTAATGTATTTTGAGCCGTCTTTTAACGGACATTCTTAGCAACTTTAAATAACTTAAATCTGAGCCGAACTCTAATTTTGTGCCAATTTTCATGAATTTTCGTGCAGGTTTAGGGCTTAAAAACTTTTTTTCTCTTATTTTTTACGCTGAAACGATAAATGTTAGAACTATGTAACTTGGCGACATTGTTCCCATTGCAAATACTCGTGCTTTAAATATTTTCACACCTCCTTTTATGAATATTAAATTTATACGATGGAGCCTTAAGTAGCACATCTTTACGTCCAGCTCATAAATCTGCACTCTCGCTCCACTGGGTCTGTTCAAGTCCGACAATGATTGTAAAAGATGGATTTTTAAAACTTTTGAGTGAGATCACGGTCACACGGTCAAATACGCACACAATACTCATACCGTGTCTAAAAACTACTCAGAGAAGTTAAATCTTATAAAATATGTCAAATGATTCTGTCATTCTCCTGTTGTACATTTAATACATGATACAATATTATCATTTACAATTATATATTGAACACTTTAAGAAGTCGTGGTAATAATCAATACATCAATCCTTTTACCATTATTACCCCTTAAGTATTAAGCTGAGACATATAACAGGAAAGCTATTTATTTATTTATTCTTTGGTCAGTTTGCTCTCTCTTATCAGTTTTCATGTAGAAACAAAACTTGTCCAATCTGCTCCTGAAGATGTTTTATCACTTCATTCACACATTTCTCTGGGACATTTAAACTTCAAATGCCGTTTTCTTAAAATGCATTATTCTCCCACAAAGACATAAAGATCAGCCTAAAAGTAGCTCCTACATCAAACTTTAAGATCTTGGACTCAACCAAATTCTGACGGATCAAACTGATCTGTTGACGTCTAATTCTGAGCCTGATTTATTAAAGTTTAAAATCTAAACAATGAGGCAAACTTGAATTTTTAGGCCAATTTTCAGTCAGCTCTAGTTTACTTAAAATCTAAATAACACATTCTAAATTCCGTCTGTGATTTTTTGTTGTTGTAACTAATATGTTTAACAAAATGAACAAAAAACCTGGTTCTGTCAGTTTTTCAGATTTGTCCAAATACATTTTGGCTGTTTTTACACATAAAATGCCCCGTGTCTCAATAAAAACATTACATGATGAAAACGTGGAATACATTTTTTTCAGCTTCAGATTGATGTCTTTAAATTTGATATTTTTTCCTTTTCACCTGCAGTGTCTCACCTTAAATGATGTGGACTTGGTTTGGTCCTGGTTCTAGTCCCTTCATTTAAATCCACATAATCTACTGAAGTTCTTAGAGCTCAAATCTGAAGAAACTGACCCAGATCTATTTGATTTGAGAGTAAATGGTGTCATCAGCGGGTGAACGGGATTTTTCTGTTAAAAACAAAAACAAAAATGGGTTTAGAGCAGGGGTCTCAAACTCATCTTTGAGAGGAGCCCGAATTTATAAAATCAGAGCTGTTCGGGGGCCGCGAAGAGACAGACTTGAAACTCACTAAAATGCATTTTTCTTACTCACAAAACATTAGGAGATTTTAGTTGTTATAAGTTTTACATTTACAAGGTATATTTGGTATATTGTAGAATTTAGAAATGTCTTTTGGTAATAAATCCTGTTGATATTAATTAAGTCATGTCTTATTAGGTCCAATAATTACAGATGCAGTGATCTGAAGATTTTAGGCACGTCCCTCTCTTTATTTGAAACAGTGGTTTTTGTGTCAGTGAATGATCAAACCCTCAGCTGCAGGAGTCATTCATGCATTTTATCGACGGGCTGTTTATAGTACAAATGAAAAATAATCTCGGAGGGCTTTTCTTTTTGTGGTGGTTTACTTGGGCGTAGGTCACATTTTCACCTAAAACAAGCAACATCTTATTCATATTTTTTTTATATCCAAACATGTTAAACTCTCTTTAATTATTTGTTTATTTGAATGAGGACAATCCACAATAAATAAACTGTAAAAGTATTAAATCTACAGCTTTCTACTGCTAGAGAAAATGTATAACTTGTGTTTATTCTTTATTCATCAAAGGTTAATCAATTTCAAATGCATTACTTTTGAACTTTTTATCAATAAAGCAAAGCGTAGTTACCATAGATTCATTCATCCTTCATTTATATCATTTATACTTCTAACTGTTTCTACCTGGTGCAGGATCCATAACCTTTTATCAGACGTGCACAGCAAAATAGCAAAAAACTGTCTCAACATGTCAGTTTTCATGTGGAAACAAAATGTGTCCAATCTGCTCCTGAAGATGTTTTATCACTTCATTTAATCCACTTCATCCATAGATTTCTCTGGGACATTTAAACTTCAAGGCCGTTTTCTTAAAAAGCATTTTTCTCCCACAAAGACATAAAAGTAGCTCCTACATCAAACTTTATTCTTATGGGTAAAAACATAATCATATTTTATAAAGACAGATGTTATAGAACAGTAATGATTATAAAATACTCTATGGAGGAATGAGCTCTCCGTCCCTTCATTTAAATCCACATAATCTACTGAAGTTCTTAGAGCTCTTAGAGAATGTGATTTTATTGTTAAAAACAAAAACAAAAATGAAGTTCTCAAAAGAACTCTGGGTTTAGAGACATACTTTGAATTCACTCACCTTTAGGACGCTTCTTTTTGTGGTGGTTTACTTGGGCGTAGGTCACATTTTCACCTAAAACAAGCAACATCTTATTCATAGTTTTTTATATCCAAACATGTTAAAGTCTAAAGTCAGTCATTTATTTATTCATTTAATTTTGTATTTAATTATTTGTTTATTTGAATGAGGACAATCCACACAAAATACAGAATAAAATAACTGAAAGTATTAAATCTACAGCTTTCTACTGCTAGAGAAAATGTATAACTTGTGTTTATTCTTTATTCTTCAAATGTCAATCACATTTCAATCATTTCTATGGTGGCGTATGCTGTGGCCTGCTGGGGCAGCAGTCTGCGCGTGAGGGACACTAATAGACTCAACAAGATCATCAAGAAGGCCGGACATGTTGTGGGGGAGGAGCTGGACTCTGACTGTTGTGTTGGAGGAGGATGTTGTCCAAAGTCAGGACTATTCTGGACTTTCCCTCCACCCGCTCCACAAAGTGCTGGTCAAGAGCTCATTTAGCAACAGACTGTTACTGCCACGATGCTCCACCGAGAGACACAGGAAATCATTCAAACTACTGAACTCTGGGCTGTAAATCCTCTTGTGAAGTCACTGTGCAATATTAAGCCCACTGTGCAATATTAAGTCCACTGTGCAATATTAAGCCCACTGTGCAATATTAAGTCCACTGTGCAATATTAAGCCCACTGTGCAATATTAAGTCCACTGTGCAATATTAAGTCCACTGTGCAATATTAAGCCCACTGTGCAATATTAAGTCCACTGTGCAATATTAAGCCCATTGTGCAATATTAAGTCCACTGTGCAATATTAAGTCCACTGTGCAATATTAAGTCCACTGTGCAATACTAAGTCCACTGTGCAATATTAAGTCCACTGTGCAATATTAAGCCCACTGTGCAATATTAAGTCCACTGTGCAATATTAAGCCCACTGTGCAATATTAAGTCCACTGTGCAATATTAAGTCCACGGTGCAATATTAAGCCCACTGTGCAATATTAAGTCCACTGTGCAATATTAAGCCCACTGTGCAATATTAAGCCCACTGTGCAATATTAAGCCCACTGTGCAATATTAAGCCCACTGTGCAATATTAAGCCCACTGTGCAATATTAAGTCCACTGTGCAATATTAAGTCCACGGTGCAATATTAAGCCCACTGTGCAATATTAAGTCCACTGTGCAATATTAAGACCACTGTGCAATATTAAGCCCACTGTGCAATATTAAGCCCACTGTGCAATATTAAGCCCACTGTGCAATATTAAGTCCACTGTGCAATATTAAGTCCACTGTGCAATATTAAGCCCACTGTGCAATATTAAGTCCACTGTGCAATATTAAGCCCACTGTGCAATATTAAGCCCACTGTGCAATATCAAGTCCACTGTGCAATATTAAGCCCACTGTGCAATATTAAGTCCACTGTGCAATATTAAGCCCACTGTGCAATATTAAGCCCACTGTGCAATATTAAGCCCACTGTGCAATATCAAGTCCACTGTGCAATATTAAGTCCACTGTGCAATATTAAGTCCACTTTGCAATATTAAGTCCATTGTGCAATATTAAGTCCACTGTGCAATATTAAGTCCACTTATAAACTGTACATGATCATGTGAATAGGTAAATATGTGACGAGTGGCACCGCGGGGTGTCGCTCTGGTATCAGGGTCTTACCTATAAAAGAGGAAGTGGCTGGTTGCCACTGGTGTGCCAGTTTCCTGTGGGTGGTCGTGAACAACTGGACCCACGCGGTTGGTAGGCCTGAGATTTGAGCTTATCGGGTAAATATTGTTTTACGTTTTTATTGTGTCTGTTCTGATTGTATTTTAATTATGTTTTACATGTTAGGGCCGTGGTTGTGTGAAGACGGCTGACTTCTGGGTGAATGACTGGCTGTGGGTGTGCGACACCTCAGGTATGCAGTATTTTAGTGTTTTTAGGGGTTGAATTAAAATGTCTTTTAACAGCTTTATCATTTTTGTGTTACAGTTATTCACATGTACTGCTACCAGCTGTTTAGGTTATAGTTTTGTTTTTTGTTGTTTTGTTTTAGTTAGTCCGCTCAGGGGAGTTGTGTGAGCGGGCTAACTACTTTTTTCATTGTCTTTTTGTTTTGTACGTCTAGTTTTGTTTCGGGTCACGTCCCTGCCTCCGACACCTGCCGTCAGGTTCCATCTAGTATATAATATTGCTTGGAGTGTTTCACCTGGGGTGAATTGCCGTGAATAGTTTGCAGTGTATTCTAGCGGCCTGGCCGCCCTATGGTGTTTTTGGTTATTCAGATGGTAATTTATTTGTGAACGACAAACGGCTGAAGTCAGCGGGGACACCCACCCTAGCTCTTACTGTTAATAAATAACGTATGAATTTAACCACCGAGTCTGTCTTGTGTTCATTCTCCTTGTAACAAATAGAAAAGGATAGTATAGTTAAGCTTATTGTAAATTGTTCATATCGGGGGTTTAGTTGATTAATAAAGATACTTTATAAGTTAAGTTAAATGGGGTTGACCATTATAGATCTATTGTATTTTATTCTTATTTTATATATATCTTATTTTGTTTATAATACTTTACTGTCTCTACTGGTCGGTTGCACTTGTAACAAAAGGAATTTCCCCTTGGGGATAAATAAAAGTAATTCTGATCTGATTCTGATTAATTATTTTTTAACTTTTTATCAATAAAGCAAAGCGTAGTTACCATAGCTTCATTTATCCTTCATTTATATCATTTACACTTCTAACTGTTTCTACCTGGTGCACAACCCATAACTTTTTATCCGACGTGCACAGAGTAACAAAATAAATAAACTCAGCATTACTTCAAAATAATATTACTCAAGATGAAGTACTGGTCTAAAAAATACTGTAGTAAAAGTAAAAAAATGCACATGTAAAAGTATGAAATTGTATTATAAACTATTTCAAATACAATATGTCTGAGTGCTGTCCAGAGAAGTTTAAAGTTTGTACCTGAAGAGTGTGGAATAACATCAGAATAAACACAGCTCTCGTCGTTTGTCGCGTTTCTCCCTTTTTTGAGAGAAAAATGAGTCAAATAAATGATGTACATTCACCGACAAATTAGACAAATTAAACTCACCGTGAATGTTTGTGAGTTCAAGCTCGGAATAAGTAACATCTGTGAAATAAAACTAAATATATTAAAGTTTATTTGGAGGAATAAAAACCTTTTACACCAATCAAGAGTCAGTTTGTGAAAAAAAGTTGAAAAATATGTTGAAATTTACAGGAAGTAGAGCTCCAAACATGATGACATCACACTGGGAGGATTTACAACCAAGAAACACATTTTTCTGATCGTTTAAACATTAATTCAACTAAATAAAGGCGTTACCATTTATTTTTGTCTGTCGAATAATAATTTAGGTGACAATAGAGCAGTTTTCACACAGTGTACACTATGGTTGCTTGGTAACAGTCACTGAATATCTGACTGAATGTCATGATTTACAACCAGGAAGTAAAAAATTAAACCCCAAAAATTGCAAAACTGGGATAAAAATAGTTAATTCTTTAGCAGAAGCTTAAATGTAATTGTCTTAACTGTGTTTTAGTAAAACTAGTGCTTCAACCTGTCTGGGCACTTTAGAGATTCCTGGGCGAGCAAACTGCACGTCTCCATGGAGATAGAAATGAAAAATCAAACTTTGGAACGTTCTCCACAGAGATAGATGAGTTTTACACTCTTTTTGAAATGTTTGAGGCAAATACAGAACTTTTCCCACAGAGATAACACTTTATCAGAAAAGTTACATGTCAGGTCTGTGGAGAAACAAGCGCCCTCACAGCAAAGGTGCATGTTTTCAAGTTTTATAGTGTAATAAAACACCTGTAATTAAGTAAATGTGTTTATTTCAGTCTATTTTTGTTAAAATCTAACACAGTGGGGCTTTAATGATGAATTGAATGAAAAATATTGAGCAAAATGTCCTTAGGTGCAGAGTTAAAAGTATGTGGTTGTTTTTATGGCCTTCATCCATTTTCTAGTAACAAGGGTTTAGTCACTGCTTTGTAATCTGCATTTTAACCACTAGATGTCGCAATGATAAAACCACTAAAATACGATAAAATACACCTTAGACCAATATTTACTGTACTCTAGATAAGTTACACTTATGGTTTCCTGACCGTTTGGAGGAGAGGGGTCATTGCTGGTCACATGGTCTTCAGCAGAGCTCTGATTGGTTCTTTGAGTCCTGCTAAAACGATTGACGGTCACACAAATGACACTATGAATATTATGCAAAAATAAATAAATAAATAAAAATGACCAACCTCTTGAAGCACAGGTCTGTAAATAAAAGGACAATGTTTGGAATTAAGTAAAACAAACCTGTAATAAAAAGTGAAGAGAAATTGTACCTTTAGTTTTGGAGCAGCGCCACAGAAGCAGCAGCAGAATGAGTAAAAGCACTGCACACACAGCTCCAACCACCAACATCACAAGAAGAGAAGAGCGCTCTCCTTTAGACACAGGAACAGATGTAACCAACCACAGAGTGAGGGGGCAGCTTTATATTTTCAGAACTATTGCATGATACAATTACTTTTACAGACTGTCGGGCTTTAGTGAGTCGGGCTTTAGAGAGTCGTGCTTTAGTGAGTCGGGCTTTAGTGAGTAGGGCTTTAGTGAGTCGGGCTTAAGAGAGTCGGGCTTTAGTGAGTCGGGCTTTAGTGAGTCGGGCTTTAGTGAGTCGGGCTTTAGAGAGTCACGCTTTAGTGAGACAGGCTTTAGAGAGTCAGGCTTTAGAGAGTCAGGCTTTAGTGAGTCAAGCTTTAGAGAGTCGGGCTTTAGTGAGTTGGGCTTTAGTGAGTCAGGCTTTAGTGAGTCAAGCTTTAGAGAGTCGGGCTTTAGTGAGTCGGGCTTTAGTGAGTCAGGCTTTAGTGAGTCAGGCTTTAGTGAGTCGGGCTTTAGTGATGTACCTCCAGACCAGACAAAGGAGGGGTCACTGTATTCAGAGTAGAAGGCAGGGTTTCCTCGTGCCGCTCGACACACAAACGCTGCTGAGTTGTTGAGGCCCTGGAGGCTGAAAGAGTCCTGTTTAGAGCCGGCACTGGCCCCTGGGAGCCGCTCGTATGTGGAAGACTCTGACTGAGGAACAGCCCTGTACCAGTGAAAGCTCCATCCTGCAGAGGGCGCTGTCACAGCACAACTCAGAGAGACAGAGGCCCCAGGACTGAGCCAGGACAGGGACACTGACAGGACAGGACGAGGGGCCCCTGAGGAGTGGAGGTTATATTTAGATCATCACATACAATGTCTTTGTATCATATAAATATAAACGTACTGTTAGACACATTTAGTGTAATCGGGCGGCTCCACTCAGTGACTGTGAGGGGCAGGACTCCTCTGCAGCTGTAGGAGCCGCTGTCCCTCAGAGAAGCTTTTATTATGGTCATTTCACTTTGTCTGTGCTTCAGGCTCTGTCCAGATTTCCTCCATTCAAACGTCCACTCAGCGTCTGCTCTGTGTGCGCTGCAGGTGAGAGAGACCTGCTCTCCAGGGAACAGCAGAGGCCAGAGGGGCTCCACAGAGACAGAGGTGCTGGACCCTGGACAAACAGTAAAAGGATATCACCGTGTTCTGCACAAACACATGGAAGTATAATCCTCTGGCTCATCCTACTTTCCCTTCAACAATATTCAAGATTTCAGTTCAACTGTAGCCTTCCATTATGAGGTCGTTCCACCAGTGGGACATCAGACTTTTTAAATTTTTTTTTTTTTTTTTTTTTCATTTATCCACCATCTGATAAAAAGCAAACAATCAAGCTACTGGAGATGTTAAATATAAAAAGAAAGCTGTAACCCTTCTATTTCCAGTCAAATCAATCATTCTGGGATGAAGCATCATCAGTTTGTTCTCCAAATTGAAAATCGGATGTTCCTCTGAGCAGAGCTTCTTCCCACTTCTAATGTGAGGAAATCACACATCAGAGGCCAAGAGCACAGAGTCTCAGCTTCACCAAGAGTACAGCCAATAGTTTGTGCTCCAAAGGGTTCAGAAACAGGTTCAGGTTGAATTCAGGCTCATTTCAGGCAGACTGTGTTTTAGAAGAAACACGTTCATTGCTGTTCACAAGTTGTCTCTTTCTCCTCTTTGGGGAGGGCTATTGTTTCAGACGCCTGGTTGTCATGTTTCATTGTTGACTTTCTAACCTTCTGTTGGTTGAATCAGTTTGTTTTTAAAAGCCCTCAAAGAACTGCTGTTGTGATTTTGGGCTCAACACAAAGAATTGGATTTGAGTCATTGTTATCAGCTGTTTATTGACGAGTAAAATAATCAAGGCCTGGTTAATAAAATGAGCAATTTCTCTTCGGTCTGTAATCTTTATTTTACAAAAACAAACATTATAGAGTGCATTAGACGTGTTTTAAGTGCTGTCATGAACAAATATGAGAAACACGAGCGAAAAGAAAACAGGAAGTTGACAATCAAACAATTAAATATGTCACTGGAAAATGAAATCAAGTGTGTGGAAGATTATTTTAACATGTGCAAATGAAACAAAACTCTAACACAGGAGATTCATGTTTTATGAACAAAAATAATAATAATAATGATAATACAATGCAAAAATAATACCTGCATGTAGCTGTGAGTTATTATATCTGAAGGTTGTGCTCAGTTTGTATAAAATCTTGTCCTGTGTTTTTAGTCGTCCAGTGAGCCTCTCTTTCATCACAGCTCAGATTGTACAGAACTATACAATGGAAAATCAACAAAAGCTACTTACTTGAATGAATTGTTTATGTATTTAAACCTCAAAATGTGTAATTCTTTCACTGATAATGAAAAAGTTGTAAAGTTAAATGCACCTGTGTGGTAAATTGCTGTAGTCTCCAGAAAGTTCATCTAAAAGTAAAACAAAAAAGTAAAAGTTTTTTGAATCTATGAATAAAAAATGAAAATCAGCCATTTACCATTCCTGTTTCTTTGGTTTCTGATAGATTCGTACACACACATGTCGCCTAAAATGCAGGAAACAGTTTAATCACCGTAATTTTGTTGCACTTTTTTAACATTTTGAGGTAACACTTTGAACTGACCGTGCAGAAGAGACGAGTACACAGGCTCCTGGTTGTCTTGGCCCTCTGCTCCTTCATCATTCTCTCTAAAATCAAAAGCTTTACAAAGTCTGCACTCTAATTATTACAATGTAAGAAGGATAAGACTGACCTGGAAGAGCTTTTGCCTGAAAAAGCAAGAAAAAATAATAAAGTTGCTGGAGATAAAACAAGAAAAATATATAAGATCAAAAAGAAGAAGCAAAATCATGAGTGTCAAGTCTTTTCTGTTTGTAAATGGATTGTGGTTTTAGTGACTTCATAGCTTTAGGTGGATTGTGTTTTCTTTCAATTAGCACTAAATAGTTCAGTAGACCATGAAAATAAGACTTTTTCACCTTTAGTTTTGGAGCAGCGCCACAGAAGCAGCAGCAGAATGAGTAAAAGCACTGCACACACAGCTCCAACCACCAACATCACAAGAAGAGAAGAGCGCTCTCCTTTAGACACAGGAACAGCTGTAACCAACCACAGAGTGAGGGGGCAGCTTTATATTTTCAGAACTATTGCATGATTGAATTACTTTTACTGACTTTGAACCGACATCCAGCTCTCTGCAGACGTCACAGTTTTTGGTGCTGATGGTTGCTTCATTTGTCCCTCACATTTATAAAAGCCTTCGTCAGACCTGGACACTGCAGAGATGTTGAACTCTGGTTCAGTCCCATTTTGAATTATTGTTTCATTTTTATAAAACTGGACAGAAGTAAAAGTCCCTGTCTTGAGTTGACAGCTGAGAGTCACAGACTGTCCCTCCTTCACTGCACGCACTGGGCTCATAAGGATGATGTCACCTGTGAAGTTAAACATGTCAAACACATAAAACATTTAAAAACACTCACAAGTGTTTATATCAAACCCACTGTGGACTGAGATGTTGACGGCGTTGCTCATTTCTCCTGATCCAGACTCACACCAAAACACTGCACTGGTTTTCTCACGGAAACGAAGCTCACAATTAGATTGATCTTTCCTCCTGTGACTATCACACTGTGGTGTAGAGAGTGTGTTGTTAGAAAAGCTCCTATAGACTGTCCTGTCTGTCCCAGAGGAGTTGAACCCACAACTCAGAGTGATGACATCATCAGTGAAGTGCTGTGCTCTGTCAGGACGGACCGAGAGAGACACTGGAGACTCAGCATCTGAGGAGCACAAGAGAGTCAGGCTTTAGTGAGTCAGGCTTTAGAGAGTCAGGCTTTAGTGAGTCAGACTTTGGTGAGTCAGGCTTTAGAGAGTCGGGCTTTAGTGAGTCGGGCTTTAGTGAGTCGGGCTTTAGAGAGTCGGGCTTTAGAGAGTCAGGCTTTAGTGAGTCAGACTTTGGTGAGTCAGGCTTTAGAGAGTCGGGCTTTAGAGAGTCGGGCTTTAGTGAGTCGGGCTTTAGAGAGTCGGGCTTTAGAGAGTCAGGCTTTAGTGAGTCGGGCTTTAGAGAGTCGGGCTTTAGTGAGTCGGGCTTTAGAGAGTCGGGCTTTAGAGAGTCAGGCTTTAGTGAGTCAGGCTTTAGTGAGTCAGGCTTTAGAGAGTCAGGCTTTAGTGAGTCAGGCTTTAGAGAGTCAGGCATTAGATAGTCAGGCTTTAGAGAGTCAGGCTTTAATGAGTCAGGCTTTATAGAGTCAGGCTTTAATGAGTCAGGCTTTAGAGAGTCAGGCTTTAGTGAGTCAGGCTTTAGTGAGTCAGGCTTTAGAGAGTCAGGCTTTAGAGAGTCAGGCTTTAGTGAGTCAAGCTTTAGTGAGTCAGGCTTAAGAGAGTCAGGCTTTAGAGAGTCAGGCTTTAGTGAGTCAGGCTTTAGAGAGTCAGGCTTTAGAGAGTCAGGCTTTGGTGAGTCAGGCTTTAGAGAGTCGGGCCTTAGATAGTCAGGCTTTAGAGAGTCAGGCTTTAATGAGTCAGGCTTTATAGAGTCAGGCTTTAATGAGTCAGGCTTTAGAGAGTCAGGCTTTAGTGAGTCAGGCTTTAGTGAGTCAGGGTTTGGTGAGTCAAGCTTAAGAGAGTCAGGCTTTAGAGAGTCAGGCTTTAATGAGTCAGGCTTTAGCTAGTCCGGCTTTCGTGAGTCAGGCTTTAGAGAGTCAGGCTTTAGTGAGTCAAGCTTTAGTGAGTCAGGCTTTAGTGAGTCGGGCTTTAGAGAGTCAGGCTTTGGTGAGTCAGGCTTTAGAGAGTCAGGCTTTAGAGAGTCAGGCTTTGGTGAGTCAGGCTTTAGAGAGTCGGGCCTTAGATAGTCAGGCTTTAGAGAGTCAGGCTTTAATGAGTCAGGCTTTATAGAGTCAGGCTTTAATGAGTCAGGCTTTAGAGAGTCAGATTTTAGTGAGTCAGGCTTTAGTGAGTCAGGCTTTAGTGAGTCAGGCTTTAGAGAGTCAGGCTTTAGAGAGTCAGGCTTTAGTGAGTCAGGCTTTAGTGAGTCAGGCTTTAGAGAGTCAGGCTTTAGTGAGTCGGGCTTTAGAGAGTCGGGCTTTAGTGAGTCGGGCTTTAGTGAGTCAGGCTTTAGTGAGTCAGGCTTTAGTGAGTCGGGCTTTAGAGAGTCAGGCTTTAGTGAGTCAGGCTTTAGTGAGTCAGGCTTTAGTGAGTCGGGCTTTAGTGATGTACCTCCAGACCAGACAAAGGAGGGGTCACTGTATTCAGAGTAGAAGGCAGGGTTTCCTCGTGCCGCTCGACACACAAACGCTGCTGAGTTGTTGAGGCCCTGGAGGCTGAAAGAGTCCTGTTTAGAGCCGGCACTGGCCCCTGGGAGCCGCTCATATGTGGAAGGCTCTGACTGAGGAACAGCCCTGTACCAGTGGAAGCTCCATCCTGCAGAGGGCGCTGTCACAGCACAACTCAGAGAGACAGAGGCCCCAGGACTGAGCCAGGACAGGGACACTGACAGGACAGGACGAGGGGCCCCTGAGGAGTGGAGGTTATATTTAGATCATCACATACAATGTCTTTGTATCATGTAAATATAAACGTACTGTTAGACACATTTAGTGTAATCGGGCGGCTCCACTCAGTGACTGTGAGGGGCAGGACTCCTCTGCAGCTGTAGGAGCCGCTGTCACTCACAGAAGCTTTTATTATGGTCATTTCACTTTGTCTGTGCTTCAGGCTCTGTCCAGATTTCCTCCATTCAAACGTCCACTCAGCGTCTGCTCTGTGTGCGCTGCAGGTGAGAGAGACCTGCTCTCCAGGGAACAGCAGAGGCCAGAGGGGCTCCACAGAGACAGAGGTGCTGGACCCTGGACAAACAGTAAAAGGATATCACTATATTCTATGCTTTAAATACATTTGCCCAAATTTCAAAATTTCTAATATTTTAACCCTGGTGCTCTTTTCATTTGAGCAATGCACATTTGATCAAAGAGCAATATATGTTTTCATATCACGAAAAAATGCTTATTATATTTTAGAAGAAAATTGCATAAATTGTATGTTAGGTGATGTTTTGGACCATCCATGAAAGTTTCATAGCAATGAAATAAAAAATAAAACAAGAAATCAAGATGGGATCAAATGGACCCGAAGATTGGGAGAGATATAGCAGCTACAGCATAGTGTAAAGTAATTCAGACATAATAAGAATATAAATAATATTTAACCAGCCTGTGCTGCAGGCTTCATATCTTCTGCTCAAAAGCTGCAGTGAGGCACATTTTAGCAACAGCATCATTCTCCTGCTCCTTTGTAAAGTCAAAGTGAAATGACACTCACTCCGTACAGAGACAGAGACACTTGTGCTCCACACAGTGGTGTGGTGTGGTCCTCTCTGGGCTCTGCAGCTGTAGGTTCCTCTGTCAGACTCAGTCACTCTGGAGACGGTGTATTCTCTGGATGTTTGATGAAGGTTCATTCTGTTCCTGCTCCAGTGATAGGTCCACTCTGTGTCTGCTCCCTCCACCTCACACCTGAGAGTCAGACTCTCTCCCACAAATACCTCAGGCCACTTTGGAGTCAGAGACACTGTGTTGGGGACAGTGTAAAAAGACAAATATTGATAATCCATGAGGAGACAGTCATGCTCGTCACAGGGTCAGAGAAATGGACTCACCTGTTTCTGTGACAGAGACTGGACGACTTTGAGGTGTGAGGATCAACTGTGTCTGTCCTCTGCAGCTGTATTCTCCTCCTCTGGAGACACTGATCCTCTGTGAGGTTTTATCCAATGATTCTGTTTGATAATATTCACCTCTGAACCATCTATATCCCCCTGTAAACCCCTCTATGTCACAGCTCAGAGTCACACTGCCCCCTACTGGGATAACTGAGGACACTGGTGTCACACGGACAGAGCGTTGTCTCTCTGCAAAGAAGGAAATTGTGAATCAAAAAAGAATATTAACTCTAAATCAGACCATGTTGTGGTTCAAAGTAGTTTTGTTCAAATCCAGACCTGTTACTGTGAGTCTCCATGTGTTTGACTGGACTTCCTCATTGATCCCACAGGAGTACTGACCCTCATCTGATTTGGACACTTCACTGAGCTTCAATTCGACTGTTGTAGATTTGTGCTGAGGCTGATGTTGAACAGATCCATCTTTGAAGAAGAATAACTGTCTCTGATCAGGACCAGAACAAACCAGAGTCACTGAGTCTCTCTGATACACAGACTGGACTGGAGTCTGCAGCTTCACATTGGCTTCTGTGGAACAGACGACACATTTAGAAAGGACTTTTACATAGTATTATTATTGTTGGAAGATACAATAAATCTGCAGTGCTTTACATACATTTGCCAACATTTCAAATATTTTAACCCTTGTGCTCTCTTCATTTGAGCAATACACATTTGATCAAAGTATAATATATGTTTTCATATCAGAAAAAAAAGCTTATTGTATTTTAAAAGAGAATTGCATAAATTGTATGTTAGGTGATGTTTTGGGCCATTCATGAAAGTTTCATAGCAATTAAATACATAAATAAAAAATACAAGAAATCTAGATGGGATCAAATGGACCCGAAGATAAGGAGGGATATAGCAGCTACAGCAGTGTAAAGTAATAAATACATAATAAGAATATAAATAATATTTAACAGCCTGTGCTGCAGGCTTCATATCTTCTGCTCAAAAGCTGCAGTGAGTAACATTTTAGCAACAGCATCATTCTCCTGCTCCTTTGTAAAGTCAAAGTGAAATGACACTCACTCCGTACAGAGACAGAGACACTTGTGCTCCACACAGTGGTGTGGTGTGGTCCTCTCTGGGCTCTGCAGCTGTAGGTTCCTCTGTCAGACTCAGTCACTCTGGAGACGGTGTATTCTCTGGATGTTTGATGAAGGTTCATTCTGTTCCTGCTCCAGTGATAGGTCCACTCTGTGTCTGCTCCCTCCACCTCACACCTGAGAGTCAGACTCTCTCCCACAAATACCTCCCCCTGACTCACACTCACAGTCGGGGCTAAAAGATTCAAAGTAGAAAAGCATCAATATTGTTCAAATAATTGTTTGTGACAAAGAGATGATCTGTTTAAAATGTGAAAATATCAATTATAAATGTATTGTATTCTTTATATTCTCACTGCACTCACCAGTGTCTTCAACATTGACATCATTACTTAGTCTTGTGATCACACGATCCTCCTCTCCTCTGCAGGAGTACTTTCCTCCACGAGAAATACTCACAGTTTTCTCATCGTTGACAATATATTTTGAAAAAGAACCAGTGTCATAATTTCGTTTAAAAAACTCTATTTTCCCATTCCAACTCTCTACATCACAGCTCAGAGTCACACTGCCCCCTTCTGGTTCGTCTGTGTTTGACACCGTCAGCTCAACTCTGCGGGTGTTTTCTGTTAGAACAAAAAAGGGGAATAAATAGATACAAAAGTCTGTTGTAGTTTCTTTTTTAAATATAGGAGGATCATGCACTGAGTCTACCTGTTACTCTCAGTTCTTTCTCAGGAGATTGTGTTTCCTCATTTGTCCCACATGAATACAAACCCTCATCAGATTTTAACACTGAATTAATTATCAGGTATGCATTGTTTTGAGTTTGCCTTAACAAATGTTGTGAGTCTTCTTTTATGAGTGATCCATCTTTGTAAAACTGCAGTTGTTTTTCATCATGACCTGTGCATTTCAGAGTCACTGTGTCCTCCAGATTCACAGCCTGTGGAGGAACATCCAGAGTCGCCCGATCACCTGAGGAGCACAAAAGTCAGAGTTAAGAACAAACCAGAGAAGCAGAGCTCAAATACACAGTTAAAGATCAATGGCCTGTTTGTTTGATGGTCGAACTCAAATATACATTAAATAAGAACCTGAAGTAACAACAAGTGGTTCTTTTTAAATACCATATTGTTATAACAGGGACAAGGTCTTTTTCTGGAAACTGAATGAGGATTAATCAGTTATTGCCTTTTGCTGTATTCTACTTCAGACTGTAACTCCAGCCACATTTTTGTTAATCATAATGTAGTGAGATTTACACAATGATTTGAAGTTCGTCAAAACAACATAAGCTGAAAATTAATGAATTCAAGATTTCATACATTATTGTTTCCATGTTCATATTAAATAAATGTGATTACCTGCTGTCTGTTTGCAGACGACGACAAAAAACACTGAAATATAAACAGAACAAACACAACAATGTCTCCTGTTGTAATCCAGGTCCAAACTATTTAATTGTGTAGTAAATGTTACTCACAGATGAAGTGCAGTGTCCAGAGCAGAGAGGCTCCCATCCTCACAGTCTGAACAGGCTCGGACTAAAGAGAACCTAAAGTCTCTCTACAAATGTGCAAAGTGACTGGCTTTGACATCACATTTCCTTCCTTTTCACACTTCACTCACACAAAATATACTCTCTATATGTGAGCGTGCACCAAACGCTAAGAATGTCAATTTAATCTATAAAAACAGTAAAAGTATAGTGTTGTGTTTATATATAGTCTATGTATCTGTTAAATAATTATGTGATTTGTTCAGTTTTGCAACTCTGAAAACACTTCACAGTTCGATACAAAAACACAACAGACACAACCCATTTCCATGACAACCCATAACATCCTTCAAACAGGAGCCGAGACATTTAGAATTTCTAACACCAGGCGCAGATTGGAAAATAGATTTAAAAGATTATGTTTGGCCAAGATGTTACAATGATGGTGCATCATAAATAATAATGTACTAAATGGTCTTCTTCAGGTGATACATGGATAAAAAAAGACACCGGGCGGCTTTACATAGAAGCAGAGCACATGAGGGGGTCTGGAGAGGACAGAAAACACAGAACATGTACAAACACACACACATTATATACATTATACAATAATAACAACAGCCGACATGAGACAGTGTCCTACGGAGGAGCAGCATTAATAAACACTTGATTATATCCTATTCATTCTCCCTGTAAACAGTAGCTTTGGTGTCTTTTCCTCACAACTGACAAACTGTAGTTTAAAGATGCACCACGTAACTTTTCTGGTGGGGGAAGTCGGCTTGTCCACCAGCTTGTTTCCATGGAGATTTCTTTATCTGGAATGTTCCACAGAATGTCATTAAACTTATCTATTTCTATAAAAAACAATCAGCTCTCAATAAGAATGTATGTTTTTTAAGATTTAGTAGTAGAAGTAGTTTAATGTCATTATGTGGAACATTAAAGTCGTTCATTTATTAGATGATATCTCCATGGAGACAGGTACTGGTCCCTCGACCAGAGCAGTTACAGAGGACGTCTTCATGGGTTGATTCAGGAGTAAAGGCCTGACACAGAGAGGAGCAAAGAGGAAGCTGAGGGCAGAGTTTGTGAGTAAATGTTCACCACAGACTTCACACAGTCCACTCACACAGACATTTAATATCACAAGAAAACTAGAGCCAAACCCCTGCTCACTCAACTATTGACAATACTCATCCTCAGAGTCTGAACGGCTCAAACCAAACACCACAAACTCATCTCTTTTGACAGGGTAAGGTATACTTTATTGTCCCACGTTGGGGAAATGTGTCTTGGGCACTTCATACAGTCACACAATCAGTAAAACAAACAGGCACAGGAAAAAACATGACAAATAATATCAATCAAGGACCCTGTCACACTAGAAGGTTCTGTTCACCTACACTTCGCCTGAACCTCGGCCGATGGGAGCGTCTCAAACTCTGAGTGTAAGATCAACTGATAAAGGTTAGATTCAGGCTGTTTAAGGCAAGACAATATGTCAAAATGTTATTGTTGTTTTTGTTTTTTGGTCAGTTCACTCTCTCAACATATTGGGTTTCTCTTGGAAGCGACAAACTTGTCCAATCTGCTCCTAAAGATGTTTTAATATTTCATTTAATGCACTCCATCCATACATTTCCACAGGGCGTTGTGCTGTTTTCCTGTGAGAGTGAATGTTTTTCTTTCTTCCATATGTAAACATTACATGTAATACATGTTTGTCTTTCATTTATGTGAGTAAACTACAGGAGAAGATTCAAACTGATGTCTTTAAAGGTTATATTTGTTCCTATTCACCAAGGACCAATAGACTACAAGGTTTATGCACAAGCTGTTATATTCTGTAAACCACACTATTTGTTGCTTGACCATTAAAGCTGACACTTCCTCCTTTTCACACTGCACTTAAACCGACACTGAAATAAACTACTAAAACAGAACCAAGAAGACACAAATAGATAAAGAATGTTTGCGTTTAGTTTTGCTTCCCTATTAAGACCAAACCACTTCATAACTTGGTGATTACTTTAATCAAATTGTTTTATATTTAATTTAAACAAACAAACATATACATTTATTATCATTTTACATTACATTCTTTGTGAACTGCAGATTTGATCTAAAACAACCCACAACATTATGGTCCGTTATGATTTTCAATGATTTTGTTTTAGAAAAATGTCTGTGCAACATGTTTGAACCTGAACAGGACATATAAAGGGGGTGTTTACATTCACTTTAACTGGGCCCTGTGCCTCAAAAGCATGACCAGGCCATTCAGAAGGTTAAAGGTCCTCCAGTCTGTGTTGAGCTAGAGTTAGGGCTCGTGCATGCTTTACCGGCTGCAACATTTTCAAAAGAAAAAGCGTCTAATAACGTTATCTTCGGGTCCATTTTTTTTTTTTTTTTTTTTTTTTTTCATTGCTATGAAACTTTCATGGGTGGTCCAAAGCATCACCTAACATACAATTCATGCAATTAAAACAAAATAAAAAATATATATTTTTCTTGACCAAATGTGCATTGCTCAAACAAAGAGAACATGAGGGTTAAATACCCTAAACATGTTTAAACAAACCTTGTGACCGTGGAAGAGCAGGCTTCAGTGGGAGGGCTAAACTGTCTCCGTCACATTGGAGATATGGTCCTGTCCCATTATAACTTAACAGGGGGCAGTGGAGAGCCATTTTAAATGTAGAAGTCTTCTTCACACATGAGTATGTCCAGGTCTTTAGAATGCACAAACGCCTCACTGGGTCCATCTGAATCTGACAGTGTTTGCAAAAGTTACAAGGATTTTTATTCTGTCAAAATGGCTTCTCATGAAGAGGTTGTTATGACCACACCTTGATGCACATGTGGGTGGAGCTAGGGCGGGGTCTTCCTTGGCGTTTTTGTTCAGAATCACATTGTTACGAGCCGGGGTTCTAACACACATAAAGGATGTGTGCACCACATTTCATAAGTTTAGGACAAACACATATTATTGGCGCTAAAGAGCCATTTTTAAAGATAGTTTAAACCACATTTCATTATGTCCATCTCCTTAAAATACACAAACGCCTCATTGGGTCTGATCCGACAAAATTTGATAAAGTTACCAAGATTTTTCTTCTTTCAAAATGGCCGCTTGGTTAAGAGCTCGTTATGACCACACGCTAAGACTTATGATAATTCTTTGATCAACTTTTGATCCCACATTTGTCCTGATTATACTGACTCAGTTTGGAGTCCGTGGGATAAAAACCCTGGGACAAGTTTGTTAAAATGCAGTGTTGGATTTTAGACGTCTCAACTTTGAACCAAAATGGCCAACGCCTCATGTGGTTTAGGGCGGGGCCATGATGTACTTTTCTATCCACCTTAAGAGGCTCTATGTTTGTACTGAATTTTATGTGTCTATAATGAAAAAATTGGCTCCGCCCCCCAGCTCTTAATGTATTTTGAGCCGTCTTTTAACGGACATTCTTAGCAACTTTAAATAACTTAAATCTGAGCCGAACTCTAATTTTGTGCCAATTTTCATGAATTTTCGTGCAGGTTTAGGGCTTAAAAACTTTTTTTCTCTTATTTTTTATGCTGAAACGATACATGTTAGAACTATGTAACTTGGCGACATTGTTCCCATTGCAAATACTCGTGCTTTAAATATTTTCACACCTCCTTTTATGAATATTAAATTTATACGATGGAGCCTTAAGTAGCACATCTTTACGTCCAGCTCATAAATCTGCACTCTCGCTCCACTGGGTCTGTTCAAGTCCGACAATGATTGTAAAAGATGGATTTTTAAAACTTTTTCCAAAAACTGCCATTTTGTTGAAAAGTAACCATGAGAAGAACAAACACTTGAGTGAGATCACGGTCACACGGTCAAATACGCACACAATACTCATACCGTGTCTAAAAACTACTCAGAGAAGTTAAATCTTATAAAATATGTCAAATGATTCTGTCATTCTCCTGTTGTACATTTTCAGTTCAAAGTTCAGCTTGACTCGAGCTCTCACTCCACACTTCAATCATTTGGACAAAAACATGAATTTATTATAAACATTTTGGATAATATGAAACCAACACAGCAAATATAAACTGACATTTTAAAACCAGTTTATCAGATTATAGTGAAAAAGACAAATCTGCAAACTCTACAACAACGATAAGTATAATACATGATACAATATTATCATTTACAATTATATATTGAACACTTTAAGAAGTCGTGGTAATAATCAATACATCAATCCTTTTACCATTATTACCCCTTAAGTATTAAGCTGAGACATATAACAGGAAAGCTATTTATTTATTTATTCTTTGGTCAGTTTGCTCTCTCAACTTATCAGTTTTCATGTAGAAACAAAACTTGTCCAATCTGCTCCTGAAGATGTTTTATCACTTCATTTATTCCACTTCATTCACACATTTCTCTGGGACATTTAAACTTCAAAGGCCGTTTTCTTAAACTTCATTATTCTCCCACAAAGACATAAAGATCAGCCTTAAAGTAGCTCCTACATCAAACTTTAAGATCTTGGACTCAACCAAATTCTGACGGATCAAACTGATCTGTTGATGTCTAATTCTGAGCCTGATTTATTAAAGTTTAAAATCTAAACAATGAGGCAAACTTGAATTTTTAGGCCAATTTTCAGTCAGCTCTAGTTTACTTAAAAACTAAATAAGAAATTCTAAATTCCCTCTGTGATTTTTTGTTGTTGTAACTAATATGTTTAACAAAATGAACAACAAAACCTGGTTCTGTCAGTTTTTCAGATTTGTCCAAATACATTTTGGCTGTTTTTACACATAAAATGCCCCGTGTCTCAATAAAAACATGAAAACGTGGAATACATTTTTTTCAGCTTCAGATTGATGTCTTTAAATTTGATATATTTTCCTTTTCACCTGCAGTGTCTCGCCTTAAATGATGTGGACTTGGTTTGGTCCTGTTCTAGTCCTGGTTTGGTCCTGGTTTAGTCCTGGTTTAGTCCTAATATTGATGTGAATGATCAAACATGAACACACCTTTAGTCTAATTCAGTCCTGGAGACCCCTGGATATGTCAGCGACTTTCTTATGGGTAAAAGTATAATCATTGTTTGCAAAGACAGATGTTATAGAACAGTAATGATTATAAAATACTCTTGAAGAAATGAGCTCTCCGTCCCTTCATTTAAATCCACTTAATCTACTGAAGTTCTTAGAGCTCAAATCTGAAGAAACTGACCCAGATCTATTTGATTTGAGAGTAAATGGTGTCATCAGCGGGTGAACGGGATTTTTCTGTTAAAAACAAAAACGAAAATGGGTTTAGAGCAGAGGTCTCAAACTCATCTTTGAGAGGAGCTTTGTGAGGAGCTCAGAGCTGTTCAGGGGCCGCGAAGAGACAGACTTGAAACAAACTAAAATGCATTTTTCTTACTCACAAATCATTAGGGGATTTTAGTTGTTATAAGTTTTACATTTACAAGGTATATTTGGTATATTGTAGAATTTAGAAATGTGTTTTGGTAATAAATCCTGTTGATATTAATTAAGTCATGTCTTATTAGGCCCAATAATTACAGACGCAGTGATCTGAAGATTTTAAGCACGTCCTTTCTCTTTATTTGAAACAGTGGTTTATGTGTCAGTGAATGATCAAACCCTCAGCTGCAGGAGTCAGTTATGCATTTTATCGACGGGCTGTTTATAGTACAAATTAAAAATAATCTCGGAGGCCACCAGAAATATCTTGAGGAGCAGCATTTAGCCCGCGGGCCACGAGTTTGAGACCCCGGTTTATACGCATTCACTCACCTTTAGGACGCTTCTTTTTGTGGAGGTTTACTTGGGCGTAGGTCACATTTTCACCTGAAACAAGCAACATCTCATTCATATTTTTTTTATATCCAAACATGTTAAAGTCTAAAGTCAGTCATTTATTTATTCATTTAATTTTGTATTTAATTATTTGTTTATTTGAATGAGGACAATCCACACACAATCCACAATAAATAAACTGTAAAAGTATTAAATCTACAGCTTTCTACTGCTAGAGAAAATGTATAACTTGTGTTTATTCTTTATTCATCAAATGTCAATCACATTTCAATCATTTCTATGGTGGCGTATGCTGTGGCCTGCTGGGGCAGCAGTCTGCGTGTGAGGGACACTAATAGACTCAACAAGATCATCAAGAAGGCCGGACATGTTGTGGGGGAGGAGCTGGACTCTCTGACTGTTGTGTTGGAGGAGGATGTTGTCCAAAGTCAGGACTATTCTGGACTTTCCCTCCACCCGCTCCACAAAGTGCTGGTCAAGAGCTCATTTAGCAACAGACTGTTACCGCCACGATGCTCCACCGAGAGACACAGGAAATCATTCAAACTACTGAACTCTGGGCTGTAAATCCTCTTGTGAAGTCATTGTGCAATATTAAGTCCACTGTGCAATATTAAGTCCACTGTGCAATACACTGTGCAATATTAAGCCCACTGTTCAATATTAAGTCCACTGTGCAATATTAAGCCCACTGTGCAATATTAAGTCCACTGTGCAATATTAATCCCACTGTGCAATATTAAGCCCACTGTGCAATATTAAGTCCACTGTGCAATATTAAGCCCACTGTGCAATATTAAGCCCTCTGTGCAATATTAAGTCCACTGTGCAATATTAAGCCCACTGTGCAATACACTGTGCAATATTAAGTCCACTGTGCAATATTAAGCCCACTGTTCAATATTAAGTCCACTGTTCAATATTAAGCCCACTGTGCAATATTAAGCCCACTGTGCAATATTAAGCCCACTGTGCAATATTAAGTCCACTGTGCAATATTAAGCCCACTGTGCAATATTAAGCCCACTGTGCAATATTAAGCCCACTGTGCAATATTAAGTCAACTGTGCAATATTAAGCCCACTGTGCAATATTAAGCCCACTGTGCAATATTAAGTCCACTGTGCAATATTAAGCCCACTGTGCAATATTAAATCCACTGTGCAATATTAAGTCCACTGTGCAATATTAAGTCCACTTATAAACTGTACATGATCTTGTGAATAGGTAAATATGTGACGAGTGGCACTGCGGGGTGTTGCTCTGGTATCAGGGGCTTCCCTATAAAAGAGGAAGTGGCTGGTTGCCACTGGTGTGCCAGTTTCCTGTGGGTGGTCGTGAACAACTGGACCCACGCGGTTGGTAGGCCTGAGATTTGAGCTTATCGGGTAAATATTGTTTTACGTTTTTATTGTGTCTGTTCTGATTGTATTTGAATTATGTTTTACATGTTAGGGCCGTGGTTGTGTGAAGACGGCTGACTTCTGGGTGAGTGACTGGCTGTGGGTGTGCGACACCTCAGGTATGCGGTATTTTAGTGTTTTTAGGGGTTGAATTAAAATGTCTTTTAACAGCTTTATCATTTTTGTGTTACAGTTATTCACATGTACCGCTACCAGCTGTTTAGGTTATAGTTTTGTTTTTTGTTGTTTTGTTTTAGTTAGTCCGCTCAGGGGAGTTGTGCGAGCGGGCGAACTACTTTTTTCATTGTCTTTTTGTTTTGTACGTCTAGTTTTGTTTCGGGTCACGTCCCTGCCTCCGACACCTGCCGTCAGGTTCCATCTAGTATATAATATTGCTTGGAGTGTTTCACCTGGGGTGAATTGCCGTGAATAGTTTGCAGTGTATTCTAGCGGCCTGGCCGCCCTATGGTGTTTTTGGTTATTCAGATGGTAATTTATTTGTGAATGACAAACGGCTGAAGTCAGCGGGACACTTCTAGCTCTTACTGTTAATAAATAACGTATGAATTTAACCACTGAGTCTGTCTTGTGTTCATTCTCCTTGTAACAAATAGAAAAGGATAGTATAGTTAAGCTTATTGTAAATTGTTCATATCGGGGGTTTAGTTGATTAATAAAGATACTTTATATGTTAAATGGGGTTGATCATTATAGATCTATTGTATTTTATTTTTATTTTATATATATCTTATTTTGTTTATAATACTTTACTGTCTCTACTGGTCGGTTGCACTTGTAATGAAAGGAATTTCCCCTTGGGGATGAATAAAAGTAATTCTGATTCTGATTCTGATTCTGAGCAGCAACTAAGCAAAGCGTAGTTACCAAAGCTTCATTTATCCTTAATTTATATCATTTATATTTATATAAACCAACCCACAGTCACCAGCACACTCTGGACCTGGTTCTAACTTATGGAATAGAGATTAGTGACCTAAATGTCTTCCGCAAAACCCAATAATGTCAGATCACTTCCTAATTACCTTTCAGTTTATTCTTAAGGACTATCCAGCTCCTCAGACTAAAACTATAATGAAAAGGACAATATCTGAAAAATCTATTTTAAAGTTCAGAGAAATAATAGAGCCAATATTTAATATTACGTCATGTGATCCTGTCGTTAACAGCGCCAGTCCCAGTGCTATTGATAACTCTGTTGACTCAATGGTCAACTCTCTAAAAGCTGCTCTTGATGTTGCAGCTCCACTTAAACAGAAAGTAATCAGGCCAAAACGAGCCTCCCCCTGGTACAACGAAGAACTACGTTCTCACAAACAAAGGGTAAGAAAACTAGAGAGATCTTTACGCCGCTCCCACACAGAAGAATCCCTAATAGAATGGAAAACTTGCCTTCTGTCTTATAAGCAGGCTCTGCGTAAGGCTCAAACCAGATATTATTCAAATTTAATAGAAGTAAATAAAAATAACTCTAGATTTCTCTTCAGCACTGTAGCCAGGCTGACAAACTGTCACAGCGCAGTAGAACCCTCAATACCAGTTACTCTAAGCTGCAATGACTTATATTACTATTCTATATTACTATTCTTTAGCAGCAAAATCACAACTATTAGAGACAAACTAAATGCAATGACTCCCACTATCAGTACTGAGCAAGCCCAGACTGCAAAGCTAGTGTCCCATACAAATCCTTCAGTAATACTAGATAGGTTCACTACTGTTGATCAGGCAGAGATAACTTCAGTCATTATGTCCTCCAAAACATCAACTTGTATTTTAGACCCAATCCCAAGTAGACTCCTCAAAGAAATTCTCCCCCTAATTATAAATCCCATTCTTAATATAATAAATACTTCACTAGAAAGCGGTTATGTCCCTCAGTCCTTCAAATAAGCAGTGATTAAACCACTTTTGAAAAAGCCTAATCTAGACCCCGACATACTGGCAAACTATAGACCTATTTCTAATCTGCCCTTTGTCTCTAAAATCCTTGAAAAAATTGTGATTAAACAGCTTTGTCGCCACCTGCAGGACAATAATTTATTTGAAGTTTTTCAGTCAGGGTTCCGTGCGTACCACAGCACTGAAACTGCACTAGTTAAAGTCACAAATGATCTGTTATTAGCTGCTGATGATGGACAGGTCTCAATCCTGGTTCTGTTGGACCTCAGCGCAGCGTTTGATACCATCGACCACAACATTCTACTGCAGAGGTTAGAATGTGATATAGGTGTCAGTGGAACCGCCCTAAGCTGGTTTAAATCCTATCTATCTGATAGGTACCAGTTTGTTAATGTAAACCAGAGATCTTCCCCATGTTCTAAAGTAACCTATGGTGTGCCGCAGGGTTCAGTACTCGGTCCAGTTCTGTTCACACTTTATATGCTGCCCTTAGGTATGATCATCAGAAAGCATGGCATTAACTTCCACTGCTATGCAGATGACACTCAGCTTTATTTATCAATGAAACCTGATCAGACCCATCAAGTAGACAGACTTAGTGCCTACGTGAAAGACATAAAAACTTGGATGACTCTTAATTATCTGCTCCTTAACCCTGAAAAAACCGAGGTAATTCTGCTGGGCCCTAAGCACCTGCGAGACTCTTTATCTGACCAGATAGTTTCTCTGGACAATATCACTGTAGCCCCCAGCTCTACAGTAAGAAACCTTGGGGTCCTATTTGACCAAGATCTCTCGTTCAAAGCACATATAAATCAAGCCTGTAAAACAGCCTACTTCCATCTGCGTAACATAACCAAAATTAGAAAAATCCTGCCCAGAGATGATGCCGAAAAACTCATCCATGCATTTGTCACATCCAGATTAGACTATTGTAACGCCCTGCTTACAGCGTGTCCTAAAAGCTCTATAAGAAGCTTTCAACTGGTTCAAAATGCAGCAGCAAGATTATTAACAGGTACTAGAAAAAGAGATCATATTTCACCAGTGTTAGAGTCTCTTCACTGGCTTCCTGTTGAGTTTAGAATCAAATTTAAAATCCTCCTCCTGACTTATAAAGCTTTAAATAATATGGCCCTATCCTACCTCAAAGATGCAATAGTAGCGTACCATCCAAACAGAGCTCTTCGTTCTCAAAATGCTGGACTATTGTTAGTCCCCAGAGTCTCTAAAAGCACAGTAGGAGGTCGAGCATTTAGCTACCAAGCTCCTATGTTATGGAACCAGCTCCCTGTTCATGTAAAAGAGGCCGACACAGTCTCTACATTTAAGACCAGGCTCAAAACGTTCCTCTTTGAAATAGCTTATGGTCAGGCCAGTTAGGAACAGAAATAAAACCTACAGTTTTAGCTATGCTGCCCTTGGAGCAATTCTGCTGGGGGAAGTATGGCAGCTTGAACACTATCCTCTGGTTCTTCCTACTTTACCTATCAACAATATTTAATATTACTTCAACTGTAGTCTGTTCATTGCTGTTCACATGTTTATCTTTCTCTCCACTTCCCCCGGGGAGTGGAGACTGTTTCAGGCACTGCGGCGGCTGCTCCAGTGACGACCCCCCCACCCCCATCTGTCTGGAGGATCGATCTCTACACTGGACGATCTATGCGCCACCCGCCTGGACAGCTGGATTAGCCATACCTCGTCTGCCTGGACGAACTCCATCTACTTAGATGAACTGTTCCTCATCTCCTGCTGGAGGATCTCTCTACACTGGTGGACTGCTCCTCGTCCTCCTGGAGGAACTCTTTAAAGCCACCTCCCTCTTGAGTGGTTCTGGCTCCACAGTCCAAGTGGATGTCAGTCCTAGTTCATCTGCAGCCTGTCCGTCCGTGGGAGTAGGATCTCTCCTTCACTGTGGTTCTCCCTGAGTTTCTACTTTTTTCCATGGGGTTTTTTTGTAGTTTTTCCTCGCCGCGAAGGAGGGTCAAAGGACAGGGGCATTCTGGGACAGTTATCTGAACTGCTTTTACCTGTGGCCCATCGAGGCAACTGTTGTTGTGATTTTGGGCATTATAAAAATAAATTGATTTGATTTGATTTGATATTTCTGTTTCTACCTGGTGCAGAATCCATAACTTTTTATCCGACGTGCACAGAGTAACAAAATAAACTTTACTTCAAAATAATATTACTCAAGATGAAGTACTGGTCTAAAAAATACTGTAGTAAAAGTAAAAAAATGCACATGTAAAAGTATGAAATTGTATTATAAACTATTTCAAATACAATATGTCTGAGTGCTGTCCAGAGAAGTTTAAAGTTTGTACCTGAAGAGTGTGGAATAACATCAGAATAAACACAGCTCTCGTCGTTTGTCGCGTTTCTCGCTTTTTTGAGAGAAAAATGAGTCAAATAAATGATGTATATTCACCGACAAATTAGACAAATTAAACTCACTGTGAATGTTTGTGAGTTCAACCACAGAATAAGTAACTTCTGTGAAGTAAAACAAAACATATTAAAGTTGATTTGGAGGAATAAAACCTTTTACACCAATCAAGAGTCAGTTGAAGAAAAGTTGAAAAATATGTTGAAATTTACAGGAAGTAGAGCTCCAAACATGATGACATTACAACCAAGAAACACATTTATCTGATCGTTTAAACATTAATTCAACTAAATAAAGGTGTTACCATTTATTTTTGTCTGTCGAATAATAATTTAGGTGACAATAGAGCAGTTTTCACACAGTGTACACGATGGTTGCTAGGTAACAGTCACTGAATTTCCCAGTGTGATGTCATGATTTACAACCAGGAAGTAAAAAATTAAACCCCAAAAACTTCCAAACTGGGATAAAAATAGTTAATTCTTTAGCAGAAGCTTAAATGTAATTGTCTTAACTGTGTTTTAGTAAAACTAGTGCTTCAACCTGTCTGGGCACTTTAAAGATTCCTGGGCGAGCAAACTGCACGTCTCCATGGAGATAGAAATTAAAAATCAAACTTTGGAACGTTCTCCACAGAGATAGATGAGTTTTACACTCTTTTTGAAATGTTTGAGGCAAATACAGAACTTTTCCCACGGAGATAACACTTTATCAGAAAAGTTACATGTCAGGTCTGTGGAGAAACAAGCGCCCTCACAGCAAAGGTGCATGTTTTCAAGTTTTATAGTGGAATAAAACACCTGTAATTAAGTAAATGTGTTTATTTCAGTCTATTTTTGTTAAAATCTAACACAGTGGGGCTTTAATGATGAACTGAATGAAAAATATTTAGCAAAATGTCCTTAGGTTCAGAGTTAAAAGTATGTGGTTGTTTTTATAGCCTTCATCCATTTTCTAGTAACAAGGGTTTAGTCACTGCTTTGTAATCTGCATTTTAACCACTAGATGTCGCAATGATAAAACCACCACAAATACACCTTAGACCAATATTTACTGTACTCTAGATAAGTTACAGTTATGGTTTCCTGACCGTTTGGAGGAGAGGGGTCATTGCTGGTCACATGGTCTTCAGCAGAGCTCTGATTGGTTCTTTGAGTCCTGCTAAAACGGTTGACAATCACACAAATGACACTATGAATATTATGCAAAAATAAATAAATAAATAAAAATGACCAACCTCTTGAAGCACAGGTCTGTAAATAAAAGGACAACGTTTGGAATAAAATAAAACAAACCTGTAGTAAAATGTAAAGAGAAATTGCACCTTTAGTTTTGGAGCAGCGCCACAGAAGCAGCAGCAGAATGAGTAAAAGCACTGCACACACAGCTCCAACCACCAACATCACAAGAAGAGAAGAGCGATCTCCTTTAGACACAGGAACAGGTGTAACCAACCACAGAGTGAGGGGGCAACTTTATATTTTCAGAACTATTGCATGATTGAATTACTTTTACTGACTTTGAACCGACATCCAGCTCTCTGCAGACGTCACAGTTTTTGGTGCTGATGGTTGCTTCATTTGTCCCTCACATTTATAAAAGCCTTCGTCAGACCTGGACACTGCAGAGATGTTGAACTCTGGTTCGGTCCCATTTTGAATTATTTTTCCATTTTTATAAAACTGGACAGAAGTAAAAGTCCCTGTCTTGAGTTGACAGCTGAGAGTCACAGACTGTCCCTCCTTCACTGCACGCACTGGGCTCATAAGGATGATGTCACCTGTGAAGTTAAACATGTCAAACACATAAAACATTTAAAAACACTCACAAGTGTTTATATCAAACCCACTGTGGACTGAGATGTTGACGGCGTTGCTCATTTCTCCTGATCCAGACTCACACCAAAACACTGCACTGGTTTTCTCACGGAAACGAAACTCACAATTAGATTGATCTTTCCTCCTGTAACTATCACACTGTGGTGTAGAGAGTCTGTTGTTAGAAAAGCTCCTATAGACTGTCCTGTCTGTCCCAGAGGAGTTGAACCCACAACTCAGAGTGATGACATCATCAGTGAAGTGCTGTGCTCTGTCAGGACGGACCGAGAGAGACACTGGAGACTCAGCATCTGAGGAGCACAAGAGAGTCAGGCTTTAGTGAGTCAGGCTTTAGTGAGTCAGGCTTTAGTGAGTCAGGCTTTAGAGAGTCAGGCTTTAGAGAGTCAGGCTTTAGAGAGTCAGGCTTTAGAGAGTCAGGCTTTAGAGAGTCAGGCTTTAGAGAGTCAGACTTTAGTGAGTCAGGCTTTAGTGAGTCAGACTTTAGTGAGTCAGGCTTTAGTGAGTCAGGCTTTAGAGAGTCAGACTTTAGAGAGTCAGGCTTTAGTGAGTCGGGCTTTAGTGAGTCGGGCTTTAGAGAGTCGGGCTTTAGAGAGTCGGGCTTTAGAGAGTCGGGCTTTAGAGAGTCGGGCTTTAGAGAGTCGGGCTTTAGTGAGTCGGGCTTTAGAGAGTCGGGCTTTAGTGAGTCGGGCTTTAGTGAGTCGGGCTTTAGTGAGTCGGGCTTTAGTGAGTCGGGCTTTAGTGAGTCGGGCTTTAGTGAGTCGGGCTTTAGAGAGTCGGGCTTTAGAGAGTCGGGCTTTAGAGAGTCAGGCTTTAGTGAGTCAGGCTTTAGTGAGTCAGGCTTTAGAGAGTCACGCTTTAGTGAGACAGGCTTTAGAGAGTCAGGCTTTAGTGAGTCAGGCTTTAGAGAGTCAAGCTTTAGAGAGTCGGGCTTTAGTCAGTCGGGCTTTAGTCAGTCGGGCTTTAGTGAGTCAGGCTTTAGTGATGTACCTCCAGACCAGACAAAGGAGGGGTCACTGTATTCAGAGTAGAAGGCAGGGTTTCCTCGTGCCGCTCGACACACAAACGCTGCTGAGTTGTTGAGGCCCTGGAGGCTGAAAGAGTCCTGTTTAGAGCCGGCACTGGCCCCTGGGAGCCGCTCATATGTGGAAGGCTCTGACTGAGGAACAGCCCTGTACCAGTGGAAGCTCCATCCTGCAGAGGGCGCTGTCACAGCACAACTCAGAGAGACAGAGGCCCCAGGACTGAGCCAGGACAGGGACACTGACAGGACAGGACGAGGGGCCCCTGAGGAGTGGAGGTTATATTTAGATCATCACATACAATGTCTTTGTATCATATAAATATAAACGTACTGTTAGACACATACATTTAGTGTA